>PQWD01003863.1:86869-133660 GCA_019425675.1 Leucinodes orbonalis | reverse complement strand
TCACGATGTTTTCCTGCACCGTAAGAGCGTTGATAACGTATTGTATTGGAAGGCAATTTTAAGCTACGAAAAAATTTGCAACCATATATTTAAAAACCCAACAAAGAAAAATATTCCAAATTAAAAAAATTGATTCATTTAAAAAATAGAGCAGCATTCCAATAATTAAAAAATCGGTGTCAAATTGGCGTATACGGAGCGCAAAGCGTAACGCTCGTAATTAAAAAAAATCATTAAAACCATTCCATATTTTTTGAAAATAGAACGCCATTTCAATTACATTACCGGCATCCGTGAATTGTCATAAAAGGAAAACAAAACGTAAATCCAAAACTCAATTGTAAATTCAAAAACCGTATCATTTAAAAAACAGAACAGCATCATTACAAAACCGGCATCGTTGCGGGGCGCAGTCAACCCTCCAGTAGCAGGGCCACGCAGGCTCTGCACCCGGGCCGTTACTGATCAGTTAACCCTTCCCCGCGCAGCCTCTCCCGGCTCATACCGCTCGGTGCGCTCGCCCGGTTCGGACGTGCGTCGCGTCGCGTACCCCAAACACCTGTGGCGCTCGGCCCGCTGAAAAGGACAAGTGCGTACCGCTGTCTCCCTTCGATTCGTGCGTTCGATTTTTTTTTTGTTTTCACCAAGGATCGCAGTGATTTTCTCAAGTGACAGTGTATGGTGTGTGTATTATTTTTTGCACGTTGCTTTTCGGTTTTTATGAATGACCGTGGACCGGTTTATGCCGGATGGCTCGAATTAATTTGGACCGGTTCGGACGGATGAGATCGCCGATTTCCGCTGGCCGTGGGAGTCTGCAGTAACGTTACCTTATTTTGTTAATTAGACTTAAGAGGTTTTTTGATGACATGTTTAAATAATATAGGCGTCGAAATAAGCTTTTTACTTCGACGATTGCGAATAGGACTGATATCCCAGGGACTCTTCGAAGTAAATCAGATTTATTTACATTAGATGTATTTGAAATAGGAGGTGGAAACCGACAGAGGTCCTAGCAAATTTAATTATAGGGAAACCCGTAGATGTACATCGACAGATCAAAATCAATGCGCGTAACTTTTATTTTGCGTAACAGAAATGTGGGGACGTTTTAGCGTCCTGTTGACGTTTGGAGGCTTCTGAACATTTTCAAGGCTTATGCACATTTACCTAAAGATTTGTAATTACATTTTCATAAGCTTATTATGTGAAACATTGTTATACGGATTACCTACCTATTCTTTATTTAAAAAAAAAAGTTTTGAAATCTAAGTAGGTAGTTCTGAAGTTTTTTTTTAAATAACCAAAATGAAAGGAAACCTCGGAACTATTGTGCTTTAGTGGAGTTTTTTCTATTGCGATAAAGGCATAATAATCTATAGAAACGCCCGGGAAAAACGAAGCACCTACGCACGGCAAAAAAGGAAAAACATAACCCTCCTATTTCGTCCTAATTCAGGGCACATATCTTCCCACTCAGCATACCTTTTAAAAAGATAAGTACCATGAAATGATTCATTAAGTTTAAACAACATTTATTGATAGATTAAATCTTAGTGTTACAATATGACTGTTTCCCGCGTACAATCTAATGTCAAGAGAGAGATATTAGTGATGTGACATCACTCTTCAATTGATTAGGGATGGGTAGCGTTGGTCTTTTCTTTTCCGTCTAACAGTACCTATCAAATAAAAATATATAATTCGCGAGCCTGAAGCTTAAAGGGGTGTTCTAAAAAGTACACATTGTTTTTATTAAAGCAATCGTAAAAAAATTATCAATACACAATCTCAATATATTTTATCACATAAATATTAAAACGAAATTTTAAATATACGTGCAAATTTTTAATAATTTTGGTACACTAATGACGAGGAAATTCAGTTTTAACCGAAAGTGGTGGTGGTTTATAAAACTGATTTGAAGCCTTCGATTAATATCATCATCAGCTCATTAAACGTCCCCACCGAGGGGCACGAGCCTACCCGTATAGAGTGATTAGGCCTTAGTCGTCCACGCCGGCCCAGTGCGGATTGGACGACTTCACACACAACCTTTAAATCTCTTCGCAGGCGTGCATGAAGGTTTCCTCACGATGTTTTCCTTCACCGTAAGAGCGTTGGATAACGTACATATATTTTCGAAAATTCGAAAACACATTGGTACGTGTCGGGATTTGAACCTCAGCCCTCCCGGTAGGAAGGCGACAGTCCACACCATTGAGCTACCGACTCGATTAATATAAATTTATAGTCGTATTTTTTCTGTAGGTACGTTCTCGTACTTTTAAAAGAGGGTACCAAGTACTTTTTTCAGTAATATTTCAGTTCAATGTAACAAATTTCAGTCATTTTACTAACACTGTAATGTAATATACAAAAGGATTTTATAATAGCAATTTAAGTTAATGATATAAAATTATAACCCGATTCTAGTATTTTTTATGTAACGGTCAGGACGCTCACCTGATGGTAAGGAAACCTACAACTGATAGACAGTTCTTATTCTCCATCAATGCCACACTGCGCTCACCCGAACAATGTTAGGTCTCTCCTACCTAGGGATACCAGATGACAGGAATTTTCCTGACATGTCCGGAATTGTAGCTCTCTGTCAGGGAAACAGGGAAAATATGTAATTGTCAGGAATTTTTAATAAAAGAAAAATATGAAATATTAAAATATTATTTATTACGCCCCTACCGCACCTATGCTTAAGTAATCGAACAGAACAGAGGAAAAAAAATATTCTAAAGAGCGGGTATTTACCTACATTTACCCACTCACTAGAAGTCAGGAAATTTATTGCAAAATCAGGGATTTTTTCAGGAAAAATTTTTTCGGCTTGGTAACCCTACTCCTACCGGTAATTTTACTAGATACAATACCCTTATCTCGAAACATAAAAGTGCACACTCCTGTTTCACGGGACGATATCTGGCACTGCGGTGGTACCTACCTAGACGACTCAGTACCGAGTCTACCACCTAGTCAAAAAGTTATAGATACCAGTATTTAGAACCTAGTTACAAATTACTATCACAGATAATAATACTATCTTAAATACTTTGATAAATTTTATTTCATCGATTTGTTAAACTTTTTTATTTTAAAATTAGCCTCCTTAAATGCTCCTAACCTCTTTGTTATAAATGGTCTTATAGAACGTTGATTAAAAATAAAAGATAATTTATTTATATTTTGAAATAAGCATATTAATGTTTTTATCATTATATGCCAAAATGTTAATATTCAATTTGACGACCCATTTGGTGTAATGGTTGAGACTTCGGATACTGCACAACACACAACTAAACAACACAACAAACAAATAAACGTTTCTATCTATCTACACCATAGGTTTTGGGTTCGATCCCCAGGCAGTACAAACATTTGTGTGAACATATCTGATATCTGTTTCTGTGTATATTTACAAAAGTTTTAAGCATGTTCATCAGTTGTTAAGTACCCGTAATACAAGCTTTATCTTGGGCTAGATGGCGCTTTGTGAATGTCAGTAGATACGTATTATTATTATTTATTTAATTCTGAAACTGGAATAGAAACGTAATCCAATAACTAATTTTACTCCCAGTTCAAAAATAAATTCCGAAATTCACGCGTGATTCACTGTAACAGCAAACGGAAACTCAAAAATGTCATCCATTTTAGAATTTGCAGTTGCGAAATCGAAATTTTAAAATACTTCTACCCGAAGTGCTTACGTTTTGAATTCTGAGCTTTTTTATTTAGACATCAAATATAAAATTATGAATTTAAATATATTAAAATGAAAGTGTATTCAAAACATTAAATTGATTCTGGCAAGTTAAATTATTAAAAATGTGAAACCATTTAATTACAAATGCTTTCTTCCAACAAATATATTTTTAGGACTCAAACATTAAAAATTTATCTTATTTCAATATTTACGCCAAGGCTTTTACGTTATAAATAAATATTTCAAAAAACAAACGCAGTTTTGTTTTTTGAAATATTTATTTATTACGTTCTTAGAAATAAATACATACCTTCGGTCCGATGAACCGACGACTTGCGAAAGGTGGAGGCTGGATGAGGAAAGCGGAGGACCAGGATATCTGACGCAAAATGGGGGTGACATAATATGTTATTATCTCCAGCATAGCCATAGCATGAAAAGTGAGGTACCTAAGAAGATAACTCTTAATGGATCTCTAAGGTACTTCAAGTACGTACGTAGATTTTCATTTTATAACTTGATGAAGTTATGTCATGTACGTCTCGCGGCAGTCAAATTTTAGGGGCCGTTAAATTAATATAATGTGACATAATTCAGTATCTCGTGCAAACTTTATGCGACTATCAGTTTTGTGAAAAGGTAATAAATTCATTTTGCTGTAACCTTTAAACATCATCATCATCATCTTAACAGCCTAAAATGTCCACTGCTGAACGAAGGCCTCCCCTAATGATTTCCACGCGGGCTCCCTAGCAGTTCACATCTGCTACCCGCCACCTTAACCACGTCATCCGTCCATCTGGTTGGGGGTTGCCCTACGCTTTGTTTTCCGTATAGACATCAGCCTATATCAAACCATTTTATGACGCAGGCCTTTCCTTATAGCTATGCGTAGATTGAGCCTTAACGCATCAATGCGGATTAGTGGTTAATGACTTCTAGAATAAATAAAATAATAAATAATATCCACTAACATTCACACAGCGCCATCTAGCCCAAAGTTACGCGTGAAGCCTGTATTATGGGTACTAAACAACCGTGTAGTCGCTCATATGTTGTGTAGTTTCTGTTTCATAAACGGAGATTTAAAACCATCAATATATTTTCGCAGCTATGCGGTACGCCCACAGATTTCCCAATACAGGAGATGGGGCAAGCCGCGTTTAAAGTGCGACAACTGTAAGCTCAACGAGCATACACTGGCTACCAGTTTACGCTCTGTGAGACGAGTCAAGACGCACGAATATTAGACGAAATTACCGTTTTTTTTCAAAATGCCATCCTGTGCAATTGTAACATGCCATCATCGCAATGAATCAGTAAATTTACCAAGAAATATAATAACTTTTCACAGGTAAGAACCGAAAAGAAATTGCGACACTGGGACTGCCTATAAACTTGGCGGCTTGTCCAGTCTAATGTATATTCTGATGTCTGTGGGTACGCCTAACCATCTGGCATAATATTCTCTGGCATATGTCAAAATGTGATAGTATTATCTGTGGTAGGATTTAGTTACGGACACCATATTGGATTTTGGTTAGCGAATGGCGTTATAATTTTGTGACCACGTTAAAATTTTCCACCGCAAATTTGGCGCATATACAGATAATGTGTTAAATAGCTGTAAAAGTAAAGTTAATAATTATATTGTACATTGCGACTGATCTTCACTTCTCTGGTAAAGAGATGTATTTTTTACAAGCAAATAAACAAACACTTCAGCTTTACGATATTAGTTCAGATTAAGTACGCTCACAGTTTACATGTTAACTTTTTTATCTTGAGCAGTTTCTTGGTAAATGTCAAAACTCATTGGGAACTAGTTTAAGTAAATAGTATAATATTTATTATCACAATAAGTTCTCATCTAATTAAACTTACAATATAAAACACTAACACTAACAACAAACTAAAACCTTAAAAGTAAAATAAAAATAAAAAACTCTATTAATTAATATTATATGTATTTACAAGGTTGTAGGCTTGATACTGCGGTGGAGCGTCGGTGGCTCAATGGTATGGAATATTGCCTTCCGACCGGGAGGGCGAAGGTTCAAATCCCGCCACATACAAATGTATTTACGAACTTTTGAACGTTTTACGACGCTCTTACGGTGAAGGAAAACATTGTAACCTGCACACGCCTACGAAGAGATTCAAAGGTTGTGCGTCAAGTTGGCAAATCTGGACTGGGCACGCGTGGACGACTAAGGCCTATACACCCTGCACGGGTAGGCTCATGCCCTTTGGTAGGGACGTTTAATAAGCTGATGATGATGTTTATATGTTGGTATAATTATAACAAACATTAGTATCAATATGGACCTTGTAGGGCATAGCACACTCAGAGCTATTTGCAAGATCGCACAAAAAACTTGCATTTTTTTAAGATTTAAAAAAGCTTCTGCTGATCTTGGATAATGTATGATAGTAAATATCTCAGTACACATTATCATTCGCTTTACCTTCATTCAATGGATCGAAAACTGGTTCCATTTATCCGCTGTTCCCACGACTTAAACAGGTATATTTATACTCCGGATACTGGGATAAAAAATGTCAGTGTATATATAGATTTAGATGTGTGCAAGTTAACATTTTGAAAGTACTGAATATGCTATATAACTTACAGGTAAGTATGATAATAATTTTGATAAGAGTAACGTCTTAAACGTGATTTTTTGGGATTCTTTTGGTAGATACCATCCCTTCAAACACATATCATCAGCTCATAACGTGTAGACCCTACAACACATATCATACAGCTCATTAAACGTCCCCACCGAGGGGCACGAGCCTACCCATACGCGGGTGTATAGGCCTAAGTCGTCTACGCAGGCCGAGTGCGAATTGGCCGACTTCACACACAACCTTTGAATTCTTCGCAGGCGTGCGCAGGTTTCCTCACGATGTTTTCCTTCTCAGTAAAAGAGCCACGGATAACGTACATATAATTGCCAAAATTCGAAAACATATTGGTACGTGGCAGGTTTTGGACTTCATCCACACACATCATCAGCTCATTAAACGTCCCCACCGAGGGGCACGAGCCTATCCGTACGCGGGTGTATAGGCCTTAGTCGTCCACGCGAACCCAGTGCGGGTTGGACGACTTCACGCATTACTTGATTAAATCATCAAACCCTTTGAAATATAATGGATCTCAATAAATCACTAGTCTCGTATAATTAGTCATTTACGTATAAAAATACAATCAAACTAAGTATAAAAGAAAGCTTCACAAACAATTCCAAACAGTGAAACCTCGAAGGCGCGGGATAAATCTAAACTTTAGAATTGTTTTTCAAAAGCTTCTTACTAAATGGATTTAGGCTTGATTCGTGCATATGCAAAGCTTATAATCCTGTAGGACTTAGTGCTCAAAACTTTAAACTTGGTAACTTGTGCTTAGAACAATTCTAGATTATAGACAAAGAAGCACAAATTTCTTTAAATTAAAATGCTTTTTAAATACAGATTCTAAACCAAGAAAATCCTGTTCTTTATTAAATAAATCACTAAACTTTGTTTTGTAAAACGCACTATTTATCCGACGCTCTTACGGTGCGAGAAAACATCGTGAGGAAACCTGCGCACGCCTACGAAGAGATTCAATGGTGCGTGAAGTACGTCAATACGCATTGGGCCAGCGTGGTCGGCCAAGGCCTATACACCCTATATGGGTAGGCTCGTGCCCCTCGGTGGACATGTAATGAGCTGATGAAGCTGACTAAGAAATAGTCTAAATAAAACACTCAGAGGCAGTTGTTACTTACGTTTGACAACCCATTTGGTGTAACGGTTTAGATGTTGGCTCCAAGGGTTCTAGGTTCGATCCCCGGGCAGTACAAACATACGGATCTCGCCAAACTTTAGTGCCGCTCTGAATACGAGTATAGTCAAAAAAATGAATTTTGTAAACTGCGCGTCGCCTCGTGCGAAGTTCGGAACGGCCAAAAAGTTTGGCAAGACCTATATGTGTGCATGAACATGTCTGTTTGTATTGGTCTGGGTGTTTATCCATATGTATAATATGTATACAATGTCCTCTCTCCCTTTAAACTATCGCAGTCCACTGCTGGACATAGGTCCACCATTTTGCGTCAGTATACAATGTATTTACTAAAAAATTACAAGTATGTCTATCAATTGTTCAGTACCCGTAATACAAGCTTCATGCTTGACTTGGGGCTAGATGGCGCTGTGAGAATGTCGGTAGATATTTATATATTCATTTTATCCGTTGTGTAGTACCCATACTAAACGCTGTACATTTTACTTGGGGGTAGATTGCGTTGTGTGAATGTCAGTGAATATTTATTTACTTGTAGGATGTAGGTAATAACTAATAACAGTCTTGAACGTTCTGTACGCTATTTAACCTTCATTGATTGGTCGACCGGATGACAGTATGGCTTCCAAACCGGTTCGAGGTGGTTTTTAATGATGGTCCACGATTAAGTGGCAACGCATATTTAATGTTTTATTTTTAATGTTTTTCAAAGTTTCAAAGTTCTCAATTTGTATAATGTACGAGTTACTACTTCTAACGTTCCATTGGGGGTTTAACCTTAAATAAACGCTCTATCATGGTCAGGCGTATCACTTACCATCAGATAAGCGTCCTGACCGTCCTGTTTACTTCGTGACATAAAAATATAAATAAGTACATTTAAAAAGCCAAAGTAAAATATGAAATAGGATTTGGTTTCTATCAAACAGTGCTTCATTCATATTTACAAGCGGTTACAAATATTATTCTTAGTAGTATTTGTACCAATACGTTATTTTAAAAAACAACGTATTGGTACAAATACCACGATAAATAATGATATGGTACGAGTAATTATTTCAACTTAAAATCTCTATCAAAGCTTCCACGTTAGTTGTTTTTGATAGTTATCGCAAAATATCGAACACGCGGCGCATCTGTTTCAAATGTGGTGCTCCGCGGGAGACTCGTGGTGGGGTCGTGGTGATCTTAATAGATATTTATTTCGGACGTGATACCATTATTTAATATGTTTAATTAGGACAATCTTTAATACTCTAGTTTCGAGAGCGTCGGTGGCTCAATGGTGTGGACCACAGACATCAGAATATACATTAGACTGACAAGCCGCCAAGTAGGCAGTCCCAGTGTCCAATTCTTTTCGGTTCTACCTGTGAAAAGTTATTATATTCTTTAAATTTACTGATTCATTGCGATGATGGTATGTTTACAATTGCACAGGATGGCATTTGGCAAAAAACAGTAATTTCTTCTAATATTCGGCGTCTTGACTCGTCTCACAGAGCGTAACTGGTAGCAGTGTATGCTCGTTGAGCTTACAGTTGTCGCACTTTAAACGCGGCTTGCCCCATCTCCTGTATTGGGAAATCTGTGGTGTGGACTGTTGACCGGGAGAGCAGTTTCAAATCTTGTCACGTACCAATGTGTTTTTGAATTTGCTAAATAATTGTACGTTATCCGATGCTCTTACGGTGAAGAAAGCATTGTGAGGAAACCTGCGCACGCCTGCGAAGAGATTCAAAAGTTTATATATACAGAATATGATTGAGCCAAACCAACACTCGTAATGTTACCACTGAAGACAAACATACTACACATTACATGTCATATTTTATGAACATCCATTGTCAATGAACAATTGATTCTTTCATTTGTTTTGCAATGGAAGTAATTCGAGCATTTATTAGTAAGCACCGTTATCCATATTATGATTCTTAAATAACCAATGATTTCATCTTTATCAGCTCATTGAAGTCCCCACCGAGGGGCACGAGCCAACCAGTATAGAAAGAAAGAAAGAAAACACTTTTATTTGGAACACAAATCTTAAACATGATACAAACATATACAAAAAGAAATACATGGAAAACACATAATAATCTTATGGTATGTTGGCACATTGCCATTATTGTGGTCCAAATTAGTTGCCACTCAGCTTTATTGTCATAGCTTAGGGTAGCTATGACGCTGGTCTTCTGTGGGAAACATCATCATCATCAGCTCATTAAACGTCCCCACCGAGGGGCACGAGCCTACCCATATAGGGTGATTAGGCCTTAGTCGTCCACACGGGCCCAGTGCGGATTGGACGACTTCACACACAACCTTCGAATCTCTTCGCAGGCGTGCATGAAGGTTCCTCACGATGTTTCCTCACCGAAGAGCGTCGGATAACGTACATATATTTCGAAAATTCGAAAATACATTGTACGTGTCGGATTTGAACCTCAGCCCTCCCGTAGGAAGGCGACAGTCCAAACCACTGAGCCACCGACGCTTGTGGAAACATAATGTGAAATAAAAATTTAAAAAACCCCCGACACAAGAACTTAAGTAATTTTCCTTTAAAAAGTAAAAAATAATAAAAGAAATTTAATGTTAAAGTACCTAAGAATCTATTTATAATTCTAAAAAAAAACGTCGCGTTGGGGGAGCGCTCTTAAATTGGAATAATTAGGAGCGCAAGAAAGGAACAATCCACACCACTGAGCCACCGACGCTAAATGATTTTATAAATAAAAATAAATATAATTCACTGACATTCACACAGCGCCATCTAGCCCTAAGTTAAGCATGAAGCCTGTATTATGGATACTAAACAACGGATAAACATACTTGAGTAAGGCCGCCAAAAATTGTAAGATTACAGTCGTGAATCAGTAAAAACTGGTATCATTCGTGATCGATGGTTTCTTAAGTGAACTTTATAAAGTATAGAGTACATACCGGAAAAAAAAGTCAGGCCAAGAATAATAAATAGGGGATACTTTTATGTGAAAAGGTTTTCAGATAAACATTGAAAAAAACATGATAATAGTTTAAAAGGTTTTATTTTAAAATGCAAACATTATTACAATGTAGCATATAGTTTTTCTGCCGCCGTAAGTGTGCATATAAAACATAAATTATGTATTTTTGACGTAACAAGATTATACGCCAAAGATTACTTTATTTTAGGTTCTCTCAAACGTAGTTAAATATTCTAATTTGCTGATGTGTGTATTGTCACAAAAATACGGTAATGCTTTTGATAGCTTTAGAACTTGGTCTTTTTGAAAATTTGATAGTATACACTACTCTTTATGACTGAAAAATAATGTTTGATTGACCGCGATTCTCTTTATTTTAGTTGTTATTTATGGTAACTTACGTGAGGTATCATTCGGGAAACAAAAATGAGACATATTTTATAATTAGTTTAATAATATCTTTAACATTATTTATTCAAATCAATTTATGGTCACATTTAGCTCAATGATAAAATAATTTAGAAACACCAACAAAAACAGTTTCAAAGAAATAGAAATTTTAAAACGACTTCAAAGTGCGAGATGTGTTACGGGACAAATGATTTTTGTATGGAGACTAAAATTAACTCTTTTAAAAAATAATAAAAACTACTCCTCATAGGCCTCTAATAATATATTTTAATTTTAATTTTGGTAAACATGTTACTGCGAACCAGAATCTGTTACAATTTATCACTTATTAAAATGAAATAAGAAATTATGAATACTTGATGAGAAGGACACATATTTTTACCCAAATTTACAATTTTTCGCGGCCTTACTCACTTATATATTTTTTTATACATAATATACCTACATAGAAAACACTCAGACCATTACAAACAGACATGTTCCTGCACCCAAATGTTTGTACTGCCCGGGGATCGAAACCGGAACCCTTGGCAGTAGACCTCTCAACCGCAACACCAAATGGGTCACTGTAAACAAATTAACCAAGACATTATACTGAGAACAATCCCGCGAATAACTTAGTAACTGTTTTTCTTTTAGTTTGAGCACCACTATACACTGAAACGCCATGAAAAGATCACATTAATTTATCAGATAAAACCAATGATATTCTGTATATATAAAGGTAGATACGCCATCCGTGCCTCAAAAACGAACCGCCGAAGAGAGTACAGTTTGTACTCTTTGTTTAGTAAATACGCTCATTCGTTCGGAACACTTTTCGATTGTTTTGTGAGCATATCACGAATCCATACTTATTACATCATTGGATAAAACTTGGCCCGTTACCCGTGACAAAAATGTCAGCCATCATGCAATGTCCTTAGCAAATTTGGAAAAAATCTCACTAGGTAACTTTAAATATATTCTTTTTTCTCCATCTTAAGGTTGTCGAAGAATGCACTGTGCGATAAGGCTGCCCATTGTTCTGAATGTATATTTTTTTTTTTGTAAAAGTGAAATGAAGTATTTACTTATTTATATCATAATAATAATAAAATTCACTTTGCGGTGCCGCGGGGTTCGAACCTGCGACTCCCGACACGCATGCGATATAAGCCTTTAATACTGATAATGGAGCTAAAACAAACGTTCGTCAAAGCAAAGAAACAATCGTACCACATGGCTTGGTTCTCACGGTAAATGGTACATGTGCGAAATGGCTTCTCTTTGTCGCAGTGGGAAACAAAAAGTTCCGATTTCGACTCCCGGTCGAGTCAGTTGTGGTTTTCTTGTGAAATTGATAAGTTATCGACCTTATGAGGCTGAAACTGGCAGAAAAAACGCAATGGCCGGGGACCGAATGGAGAATTGTAGACTTTTTTCCATAGAATATGTTAACAAATCTAAACGATTCGCACATTTACGTAAAAGCGATAAACAAAAAAAGCGATAAGAGCGTCGTGGCTCAGTGGTGTGGACTGTCGCCTTCCTACGGGAGGGCTGAGGTTCAAATCCCGACACGTATAAATGAATTTTCGAATTTTCGAAAATAGATGTACGTTATCCGCCGCTCTTACGGTGAAGGAAAACATCGTGAGGAAACCTTCATGCACGCCTGCGAAAGATTCGAAGTGTGTGTGTGAAGTCGTCCAATCCGCGCTGGGCCCGCGTGACGACTAAGGCCTAATCACCCTATACGGGTAGGCTCGTGCCCCTCGGTGGGACGTTTAATGAGCTGATGATGATGAAAACAAAAACAGCTTTTGGGGTCAAAATTTTTTCATCAGTGGTCTTCGCGTTTCTCTGCTAGATTTTTTCTGCCGGTTCAGCTTCATATCCACCTTTGACTATGTAGGCCAATGGCATAGCTATTTACTATTTGATCAAATCAGTCAAGAGTTTGTTACTATGAGAAAAAAAATGTCGGTGCCACTCAGCTTAATTTTGAATCGTTTTAAAAACGTGTACCATTGCCGAGCAAGTCTTGGCAAGCGAAGTGTAGGACACCTGGCACCCCAGTCGGATGACCTGATGGCGAAGTTTCGAAGTTCGATGCTTAGCTTGGGAAAAATGGCGTTATGATATATCTAAGATTAATAATGTTTCAACTCTATGTTAATTATTAAAGTTTACGTTAACATATTAATGTTTTATTTTTAAATATATATGCGATCATTTAAGCAGAGCTGAAATACACTTTAATTTACGACCGAGTAAATATAGTTTGACAGCTTGGGCGTTTTATTTGATTTTTATGTTTTATATTGTTGTTTGATTCTTTCATATATTTCTTAAATCGACATTTTAACCATAAATTGAAACTCAAACTAATATTTAACAACAAAGAAAATACGGTAGATTGATCTCACCACAGATTTCCAAAAAGGAGATGGGCAACTGCGTTTAAAGTGCGACAAATGTAAGCCAACGAGCATACACTGGCTGCCAGTTTACGCTCTGTGAGAAGGTCAAGACGCCACGAATATAGAAAATTACCGTTTTTTCCAAAATGCCATCCTGTGCAATTATAACATGCCATCATCGCAATGAATCAGTAAATTTACCAAGTAATATAATAATTTTCACAGGTAAAACCGAAAAAAAATTGCGACACTGGGACTGCCTATAAACTTGGCGGCTGTCCAGTCTAATTGTATATTCCGATGTCTGTGGATCTCACCATAGTCATAGTCGACTTTTGACTTCCGTATTTTGCGCCGGAGTCCGGTCTTAGTCTTTAAGACTCTTGGTGCGGCGTAGCCTTTGGTGTGGACTATTGTCTCCTGATCTGGAGGATGCAGGTTCAAATCCCGCCACGTACCAATGTATGTTCGAATTTACGAAATTCTATGTACGTTTATCCGACACTCTTACGGTGAAGGAAAACCTCGCGAGGAAGCCTCCGCACGCTGTCGAAATTCAAAGGTCGTGCGTGAAGTCTGCCAATCCGCTCTGAGCCCACGTGGACGACTAAGGCCTACACCTGTACGGGTAGGCTCGTGCCCCTCGGTGGGGACGTTTAATGAGCTGAGCTGAGAGTGGTTTTGCCGACTAATATCTTGAAAATAGGACTTTAATGGCACTTTTTTGCCAAATTGGTCAAACTGACACCTAAGTTATCACATCTATTTGATTTCTATCAGTAAAAATTCTACTTAACCACGTTCAAACCTCACTTTAGAGGCTGACCAATCAGAATCAGCCGAGGGTCGTTATGCATTTCTTAAAACTCGATTTGGACTTACAACACTATCTTTTTAACCCACGCGTTGCCTACTTTAAGTTTTGGGTGTGGTCTAAGTTAGGAACTTAAGCGGGTTAATTATGTGTCATCTTATTACGTAACATTCAACTTGCACAGAGATTATGAGGGTATGCAAAATGAGTGTCACTATCGCAGAAATATATAATTTATTTTTTTGTCAATGGAGTGCTGTTGATGAAAGCCGATTGCTGGTTTCAAATCTGTAGTGGGAAATAAGCGAATAAGTGGGAATCATTTATTAGTATTATAAAGGCACACATTTTTGAGTGTTTTCTTACGTCTTCACGTATGGCTGAATTGAATTTAATAAATTTCGGTATGGAGTTACCTCTACCCTGGACGAGACTCTGGATTACACGTTATGAGAGAAAATATCTTATCAATCTTATTTATTTCACTAACCGTTTGCCAGTTTAGTTTACGAATTCCATTCGTTTACTGGTTTTTGTAGAAACTTGAAATTATAGTTTTTGATTGGAGGTTCAGCATCGTCTTTAAATAGTAGTATTATGATTTTTTTTGTGTTCATGATAACCATGATTTATTTGATAAAAACGTTTGATTTTTTAAATCTTTGTTAGACACAGATAAAGTCTTACCTATATGTATTGTATAGGATACATATCCACTGACATTCCCGCATCGCCATCTAGCCCTAATCTAAGCATTGGCCTGTAACATGTATATTAAACAACGGATAAAACATACCTTTTTATTTTTTTTTATAAATACATAAGTACATATTATATGGGTACATAGAAACACCCAGACCAATACAAACAGATATGTTCATGCACACAATTGTTTGTACTGCCCGGGGATTGAACCCGGAAACCTTGGTGTAGTAGTGACGTCTCAACCGTTACACCAATTAGGTCGTTATCGAAATTGCTAGCTTTAAGATATCTACACACTTTTAAATACTATATTGTATACAAAAACACGGTACGCTTACAACTTGCGCCTAACTCCGAAATCTTTACGTAGGCTGTTAGACTGTTAGAGGGCCAATTACATTGTCTTTCGGTTTGTATAAGTTTGCTTTTCTAAAACAAAATGGAGTCAATACACCAAAATTATATGTGTGGGGTACTGAATGAGATGGCTTTACAATTTCAAATCAAACTTCGTTTGTTGTCGATACTTTTGTTATGTTGATCAGTAAGTATTAATTTGAATATTAAAGTTAGATCACTTTGAACCGATATCTTAACGATCTCCCTTCTCCTACGTATCATCATCATCATCATCACCATTACAACCTAGAAAGTCCACTGCTGAACGAAGGCCTCCCCTAATGATTTCCACGCGGACCGATCCCTTGCAGTTGACATCCATCTGCTACCTGCCACCTTAACCAGATCATCAGACCATCTGGTTGGGGGTCGGCCTACGCTTCGTTTTCCGTTACGCGGACGCCACTCGAGAACCTTTCCGCCATCGGCCATCGGTTCTACGCACTATGTGCCCTGCCCACTGCCACTTCAACTTGCTTATCCTGTGGGCTATGTCGGTCACTCTAGTTCTCCTACGTATAAGGTTAATTTATTTTAAAAATAAAGTAAAGTAAAATTTACTCAGAAATCAATTAAAACATTTATTTTTAAACAAAATTAAAAACAACAATTTTAAATTTATGAGCGTAGTCAGAACAACCACAGGATGTCCTGACGCTGGTCTTCCGTAGACACCGTTGATGAGGTAAGAGGAGCCACTAAGCCGCGTTCACTAACACGATGGTCTACAGCTATATAAAAAAGATACAGATACATAAAAACAATTATTATACTTACGAATATAATATAGATACATATTCCTATGGATAGATGATAAAATATATAATAAAATAACTTGAAACAAATATATCATCATCAGCTCATAAACGTCCCCACCGAGGGGCACGAGCCTACCCGTATTGGGTGATTAGGCCATAGTCGTCCACGTGGACCCAGTGCGGATTAGCCGACTTATGCACAACTTTTGAATTTCTTCACATGCGTGCGCAGGTTTCGTCACGATGTTTTCCTTCACCGTAAGAACGTCGGATAACGAACATATAATTTCGAAATTCGAAAACACATGGTACGTGGCGGGATTTGAGCTTCAGCCATCCCAGTAGGAGGGCAACAGTCTACACCATTGAGCCACTGACGCTCTATTGATGATTGACTTCCGGTACTCTCAATCATACATTTTTATCTTTGACGACCCATTTGGTGTAGCGGTTGAGAGGTCGACTGCAACACCAAGGGTTCCGGGTTCGATCCCCGGGCAG
Organism: Leucinodes orbonalis; assembly: GCA_019425675.1. Classification (NCBI taxonomy): domain Eukaryota; kingdom Metazoa; phylum Arthropoda; class Insecta; order Lepidoptera; family Crambidae; genus Leucinodes; species Leucinodes orbonalis. Next base: position 117,181 of record PQWD01003863.1, on the reverse strand, counting down.
TACAAACATTTGTGTGCATAAACATATCTGTTTGTAATGGTCTGGGTGTTTTCTATGTATAATATGTATGTATGTATACAAAAAAAAAGTATATAAGTATGTTTATCCGTTGTTTAGTACCAATAATATAGGCTTCACGCTTAACTTGGGGCTAGATGGCGCTGTGTGAATGTCAGTGGGTATTCATTTTTTTATCTTTCCTGCATCTTGAATTCATTAAAATCCAGGTCTAACTAACTCGTGATAACTTCCCCTATTACAAATTTAACTAGAAATGTAAATCTATTTTTGTCGCAAAAACCGTAAACCATAAATCATACCAGTATTGGAAATTTCGAAAATTTAATGCCGACTCGTGACTTGGTCACTGTCCGCCCTGTGCGAGCGAGACAGAGCGCCACTTGTACCAGTCAGAATGAGACAGATACAGGCAATAACTCACCAATGTAATAATGAAGCCAGCAACTGGTGTTATTATCTACCCTGCAAAACATAAAAAATGTAATGAACTAAAAAGTCCAGTATACAGTCTATTTATTTAGATAGAAAAAAATTTACGGCTCCCCGAGGGATATATTACGTAGAATTTTAGTGCTGCGACCCCAAGTTTTATCTGATAAATTAATGTGCTCTTTTCATGGCGTTTCAGTGTACAGTGGTGCTCAAACTTGTACTACTGTTACTAAATTTCTTGCGGTATTGTTCTCCGTATAATGTCTAGGTTAATTTTACATTTGTCTAAGTATATGCATTTCTCGTTTTTTTAATATTAATGATTTTAAACTTCAATCGTGTGCGTTGCTACCTTCGCTAAAATAATAACGAAAACAACTTTTTTCAGGAAATCACGTATAAGTTTCTTATTGTAACAGTTACGAATGTTATTTATTATTACTTTGTTTCAATTTATGTCTGTTTTCACTTCTTTCGTCTTTCAACCAGGTTTACAGACTTATTGATACCCATAATTAAAAAAAAAAATTTTTTTGAGTAGTATATATATTTGAGAACCGATGTCCATTCAGCAAAACATATTTAAGATTTTTATTACAACTTGAAAAGGTTTTATATATGATTTTAAACGTTGACCATCTTTTACATTGAAGGAAATTTTTCATTAAGTTATTTAAGCACGAGATACATACATAAGTGTAGGTAATTGTTTGTATATGATCAATTGTCTCAATTTCCCTATAATAATGCTGTGTAAAAGCCTGTGCCCTGCAGAAGAACTTTATAGGCTTGATCAATTATGAATTAACAACACGTTTTCTACTGTATTTCTTTTTGTATTATGTTTAAGATTTGTGTTACAAATAAAAGTGTTCAAAGAGAGTTCTTTCTTTCTAAAAACAAAGGAAAATTTAATTAATAAAATAAGACGAATATTTTAATCTATTTCATAATATATAATTTATATGTCATCAAAACACCTCTAAGTCATTAACTTGTTGGTCATAATCATCATCATTCTGATGATTGATAATTCTTACATTACTAGTGATTAACGGCCGGTGTCATTCATAAATTCCTCTGAAGATTATGTATATCTACTATTTTTCATCATCATCATCAGCTCATTGAACGTCCTCACCGATGGGCACGAGCCTACCCGTAAGGGTAAAAGGGCCGTTTATATTTTTTAAAAATTTTAATGAAGATATGCAATAAAAATGCCACGCTATTTTGTACACATTTTTATACGACATGTTATCTGGTCCAATTGCATGTGAATTGTATTTTCGAGTTTCAATTGAAAACAAATTAATGGATTCACAATAAAACTTTGTTCCATTTTACAAAAAAACATTGTATGACATTTACATGTTTCATTGGATTGAGTTTTATTTTTTTCATTAAATTGAGTGTCATTTTTTCATTACATTAAGTTTTATTTTCGAGTTAAAGTTTACATCCTACATAAAATGACATGTTATATGTTTCAATTACACGAGTTTAGGAGTGTATATTCGAGATTTGTTCAAATAAATTTTATAAAATAGCAATCAAATTTAAAATTACTTTACATTATTGCTTTTTTAGTATAGGTTTTTTTGTTAAAGTACTAATATGTATTTTTTTCGTTCACAGAATTCTCAGCTGAAATCGGGAGAAGTGAACAAAGTGACAGAAATATGATCAGTGTGAAGTGCTCATAGCCAAATATAGTGTTTGTGACTGAATAGTGTGTAAAACTCAACCAAGAGACAATGTGTAGGTGATTTGAGACTGTGTACTATGTGCTGTGTAGTTATTGGTGATAATCAAAATGTGTGCCAGAACGAGCTTGGTGTTTGTTATCTGTGGTAAGTTTTTTATTTGTTGTATGCTAACGTTTTGCTTTTGTTTTTTTATGTAAGTATTTACAAACAAAAAATTAAGAATGTCTATCCGTTGTTTAGTACCCATTTTAGAAGTTTCACGCTTAACTTGGGGCTAAATACCGCTGTGTGAATATATTTACTAAATATGACAAAGTATGAATTCATCCAGTATAAGGTCCGACCCAACTAACAAGTCCAAAATCCCCGCGACAAATTAACGCTAAAACAAAAACTCTAGTACATACTTTTTCATTTCACACGACAAATTTGCAAAACGTGCCTATATTGTTATGGGTTGAAGCGAGGCAAAACATTGCCTCCGCTAAGTTGGGCAAAAAATGCTGAGCACAACACTTACAATACAAGTATTGTATAGTATTTATTAGTTGGGGCAAATTGGGAGGGTGGGCTCACGGTGCCACAGAGTTGCGGCAAGTCTTAAAGTTCAAAGATATCGCTTGGGTTTTAAGTCGCAACTATGTCTTTTGCTATTTGCTCGAAGAATTTTAACGTAAAGACAATTGAAAGTATATTTTTTTTGTTAAAACTGTTATCCCCTACTTTGACCGAACAATTGTAAAAGTCTATCAGTATTTCAGACTACGTACTCTAGTTAAAGACTAAAATAAGTAATAACAAGTGATATGTTACATTTAATAAAGTCTTCCAATAACTAACAAAAATCTTAGTCAAGCTAAAATTATATTCATAAAAAGTTATTGAACTTGTGACAAGTACTTAAGGCATTAAGTTATTCATAAGACTTATTCTTGTTCAAAAATATGATTTTTGAAATGAAAATATTTATGTCGCACAATATTTTGTGTTTTTAAAAAAATCGTACCTAACCTTAAATTCTTCCTTTCTTGACGAGACCGGATAACATAGCGAACATAACCTTCAAAATATCAAATATCACTATATTGTGAATTTGCTGCTTATAGTTTTAAAAAATAAACACGAAAACCCAATTAAAATTCCGTAATTTATGCGTTTATCGAAACCCTGTGGCGCACCGACCGGATTGATATTTATTAGTTCCCCTTCCTTGCAATTAAAATTTAATTAAAACTTTACGTTACCTCTCAGGTCGAGTATTTGATAAAGTTAAGTTTTATTTGTACAAACAATACATCTTGCGAATCGCTTAACTCTAGTGAAGTGTTTACAGTAATTTCTATGGCAAAATATATTGAATTGGCTTAGTTTGAGAGCTTTTGTTATATAAATTCATATTATATTGACTGTAATGTAAAAATTTTCAAATTCATTGGCTGTGGGTTTTTGACAGGAGTTTTAACGACCCATTAGGGTAAGTGGTCAACATGTCGGCTATTACACGAAGGGTTTTGAGCTCGATCCCCGGGCAGTTCAAACATTTGTGTGCATGATCATGTCTGTTTGTATTGGTCTGGGTGTTTCTATGTATAATATGTAATTTACAAATAAATGTATATTTACAAGTAAGTCGGATAGCGTACATCAAATTTCGAAAAATCCAAAACACATTGGTACGTGGCGGGATTTGAAACTCAGACCTCCCGGTAAGAGGGCAACAGTCCACACCATTGAGCCACCAACGCTCTCATTGTCAGCTCTTTAAATTTTTATATACGAAATTATAGACACCTGAGGACCCATTTCTAATGGGGAAGAATTACACCACTGACCCCTAAAAATACCTTTGAAGTCCCTTAATTGGAAACTTATTAAGTTAAGAATACTGTCTATGATGTGACACCCCAAAATTAATTACAAATAGCTCATAAACACAGATATTTAATGAAAACCTTGGATATCCGACCGCAGTGTTTTAACCATGGTAAGCCCCGTCCCGAAATATCAAATTAATTTCCTGTACAAAGAAAGGGGATGATATTTGGGAGCGTTCTGTTTGACCCTGGATTTGCGAGATACTTTTCGGCACGGTCTCTGATTTATTTGGTATTTCTTCAACGGGTAAATAGCGAAGGTTGTTTGAATGAGGACCTATAAAGTTTCGATCGTAAAATGGTGTCTGTATTTTTAGGGAGTCGTGCAACGTTGCCTGCCTGCGTTCCAGACTTTAGCGATTTGCTATTTTGTTTAACATAACAAGTTCATTATACGCCCCAACGAAGCGCAAGAACTTACCCGTAAAGGCCTTAATCATACGCGGGCCCAGTTGGCCAACTTCACGCACAACCTTTGAATGTGTTTTTAGGCGCGGGGCAGCTTTCCTCGCGATGTTTTCTTTCACCATTAGAGTGTCGGTTAACTCTCCAGATTAAAAGGCAACAGTCTACACCAATGAGCCAACGACGCTCTATATTTGTTCAAAGTTCTGAAATTTATAATGAAATGAAGAGATTAATTCATAAATTTCTGATCTCGGCTCGTAGACTTATCGCGAAAAGACAATACAATCAATTGTCGACTGTATCTTGAATTTTCATACAGGCTGTATTTGAAAGCGACCCAAAAATAAATAAAAGCCTTTGTGTAGGTGTTGGTTATACCTACCGCGTGCTCTTAACAAATATAGTATCTTCTAAAACATCAGAAAGACTTTTTAGTCCAGACAGAAGTTTAGAACTAATTTATAAGTAACCTTCTTAATTAAAAAAAAGGTCTGATTTAATTTGAGATGACTATATTTTTACAATGCTTGGACACTACCAAAACACTTTTGCATTCGATAGTATTATTAATAACAAAAATATTAGTTAAACTCCATAAGTAAGTAAGTATCCATTAATCCCCTAATAGTTTCTCATATCATATATAGTAGAAGAAAACAACACTTGTACCCGACACACCTGTAAATGCTCTCAATCATACTCATCGTCATCCAACTTGATACCGGATTCCTATTTATCATCCGGCTTTCCTAATTCTTATATTAATGCCGTCCTTTTTGGTACAAATACAATGAATTATCTGTTGCCCTTACCATTTCTTTCGTGACGCACCGAAATGGCGCATTCGTGATTTAAATTTTTGACAGCTGGATCGGTGTTGCCGTGTAAAAAATTTTTGCGGATGGTAGTTTTTTTTTCTTTTCGGAATATCATAATATTTTTAAATTTATATTTGATTCAACCTATCGCTTTCTCCTGGATATGAATTCTCTATTCTTCGCCAGATATTGCTTCCCAGTCCTTCCCAGTCTTTTGCTTTTATCATTCAGCCTCCAAGTTTAAAACTTGATTGCTAGTGGTAGAAAATTTTATTTAAATAAAAGATTTTGGTGTAATCAATTGAACGCCGGGAATCCAGACACAATGGAAAATCTAAAGTGCTTGGCGCCTTAAGGCGTCATTGGCAGTCAGAGAGTTAATTTGAGATGACCAAATTTTTAATTATCCTTAATTTTTGGGGGCAAGTACTCGTGGTACATGAATAACCGGACTAGAGCTTCATAAGTGACTTTATTGTGGTGACGCTCGAAATTATAAAACCAGAGTCATTTGTTATTTGGTTGGATGCGTCAATCACCTGTCATGATGGCTATGCTTCACACTAATATCATGAACTCAAAAGTTTATGAGTGTGTATGTTTTACTTCTTCATGTATAAATGGCTGAAGTGAAATTCGGTTTGGTATGGACTCGGCAACACCCTGGATTAGCCAACACAGGCTACACTTTACTGCGAAAACACTGCGGACATTGCTTCAGTATGCTATAATGTGACATTCTATGGCGTGTATAATAGAATTAGACTCAAGTTTACTAGGTGGTAGACTCGATACTGAGTCATCTAGGTAGGTACCACCGCAGTGCCAGATATCATCCCGTGGAACAGAAGTTTTATGCACTTTTGTGATTCGGGATGAGGGCACTGTAGCTAGTGAAATTACCGGGTATAAGAGACCTAACATCTGTTGTCAAAAAAGCGTTGATCTTGAAGTAGAGTGAGAAATAGATAGCGTTCTATACGATAAATAGCGCCATCCTAACTCAATTTAAGTTGAGTCTCAATCTAGAATACGGGCCTATATGTTCAGTTGTATGTAACTTTGTAAGAACCTAATAACATATTACGTGTCTCCGAATGACCTAAAGGCCAATCGGCTCGTTCAACTGTTTTCTAAGTAGATAATTGCGTTACTTAAATGCCAGTTGATGTTAAGCAAGAGGGAGCATCGTTTGAGCTTAAACTTTGACACGACATGGACCTTAAGGTTATTCTACAATGTAAACTCTACAACCTACTGTATGAAATCGACTTGATAGAAGTCAGAGTCAAATCCATTTATTCAATCAAGGATAAGACCTTCTGAACGGCAAGTCGTTATCATCGTTATCACCCGTATACGGTGATTAGGCCTTAGTCGTCCACGCGGGCCTAGTGCGGATTGGACGATTTCACACACAACATTTGAATCTCATCGCAGGTGTGCATGGAGGTTTCCTCACGATGTTTTTCTTCACCGTAAGAGCGGCGGATAACGTACATATAATTTCGGAAATTCGAAAACACATTGGTACGTGGCGGGCGTAGCACCTCAGCCCTCCCAGTATTAAGGCAATAGTCCACACCATTGAGCCACCGACGCTCTCCAAAGTATAGTACAATAGAGAAAAATAATATTTTTCAATGAAAATTGAGAAAATTTCATTGGTGTAGTCTATAAAAAGAAGAAAAGATCCATTCTTTATCTAATATTTAAGCGTCAACAATGTTCGAACCTTTTTCATTGTATCCTATGTTTTATAGGTACATACATTTAAATACGTGTAGTGGTTCAACCACGCGTATTTATATATATATATATAATAATGATAACTAAAATATATATATATATATATTTTAGTTATCAACTCCTAGTAGGGTTTAATGGCGTAGTTCATTTTCATGAAATATTAAATATACGATTTATAAATCAGCACCTTACTGTACTAAATCATTAACTTAGAGGTTAAAAAAGGAAACCCTGAGGGCCCGCTATCTTAGATAAAGGAAAAAGTAGTAAGTAAAGTAGACGCCCAATTTCACTCTAAAAGTTTCTGTAGCAAAATTTTGCCCATCGCGTCAGTGAGCAAAATTTTCATTTATTATCACGTCGCTCACTACATGTCAAAATGACATAGTATGCTCGTGCTTTTGACGTACCCTTTTAATGTCGCCTTGAGGTCATAATTTTAATGAATAATTTTATGTCATAAATATAACAATACGTCAACGTATGTGTCAAGCGGCTCGGACATTTTTTGGTTGATATTTCTTCGCGTTTGTGCATCTGGATAGTTAATTGTTTATCTAACCCTACTTTGACATGATGATGGCTATTAAGAGGGGGGATGATGCAATCCTAAACAAACTCATTGCATCGGAGAGACAAAGCCAAAAGAGCCCACTCCCCTGGTCCATCCACCTCAACATCTGCACCTTAAAGAAGTGCATCGGTGGTGGCCACATGACATCGCTAAATGTATTTAATTCTAATTGTAATAATCAAGAGTAAGACTTAAATAATGTAAGAGTTATTGCTACTATTATTATATAAATATAAAACAGAGAGAGAGATAGTATTTATGATGTTATTTATTCCCTTTATTCTATATTATTCACCCCCCTACTTTACCTAATGTAAATATTTCGTTATTTTAATATTGTTATCCCATTCCCCCTTTAACCAATTCTTTTGCCCCATGCGCGGAGCACTAACATAATATTATAATAATCAAATTACAAAATAATCTTAAACTAAAAAGAGTACGGACCATGAGTCTGTAGATGTAATTTTATTGAAAAAAAAAACCCTACTTTGATTTGAGGGTTGAGAGGAAACCAATCGGCAAATTTTAGGCGCCAAGGAGCCGAGAGTAGCCTAAACGATTTGGTCGACGCAAGACAAGCTATCGTAAAAATATTATCTCGAGTCCTTTCGTGCTTCGGAAGCTGGAACTAACGGCTTTATGTTCATAAAGCCGTTAGTACCAGCTATTATTTCAGTGATCATCTTAAAAAACATTATCTCATTAATTTGCGTTGTGCGTTACGGCCTAATTTTCGCAAAGCAATGCTGTGCGGGAAGGCCTAGATCATGCAGTAGGTCTTTATAGGCTGATGATGGATGTACCTAGACCTCATCGCATAACCATATTATGTCTACGTTAAAACGCTAAATCCGAGTTCAGTGAATTAATCTAAAAAAAACTCGACACAAACTCGTCATTCGAATAAAAAAAATACGTTCGAGAACTCATCGTAGTGGAATCCCTACCGATCTGTCATTTCGCCATTTTCGTCGCTCGTAATTGATCGCGTTATTTTTCTTGTTGTTATTAATTGCGCCGTTTTCTCTGGCGTTTAATCAGGCGCCGGGGAAATAATGAATACTGCTTGGTACATGGCGGCCATTTTGTTGTCCAGGTGTTTGCGATATGACCAAAGTCAAAGTTCAAAGGTTTTAGCGTATACTGTTCCAATCTACTTGACTAGTTGTTATGTTTAAGACTTGGGGATTTAAATGTAGTAAAAAAATTGTGTGCATGAATGTCTGTTTGTATTGGTCTAGGTGTTTCTATTTATCATATATGTACATATTTACAAAAAAACGTATCTTTGAAAATTGTTTGGAACAAATTGCTTCAATTGGGGCTACATGCAATGATGTAAAAAAGTATGGATTCGTGATATGCTCACAAAACAATCGAAAAAAGTGTTCCGAATGCAGTGACAGCACACGTACACATATTTCGAATTTAGAACACATTTACTCAAACAAAAGAGTACAAACTGTGCTCTCCTCGGCGGTTCGTTTTGGAGGCACGGATGGCGTATCTACCTTTTATATATACAGAATATCATTGGCTACATGGCGAAACATGAATGTCAGTGATAACTAACAAAATTAATAAAGCTATTTATATAAATGAAAAAGGAGTGTCTGTTTGTAATATTGTAACACTAAACTAAAATAACATTTTTAAATTTTTGAAAAATCATATGAATCGATTGTAATTGTAAGCTGATACCAGTGGCGTGCACTCCATACATGCAAATAAGCAGTGCATACCCTGTGAAGAGCGTCGGTGGCTCAGTGTGTGGACTGTCGCCTTCCTACCGGAGGGCTGTGTTCAATCCGACACGTACCAATGTATTTTCGAATTTCGAAAATAGATGTACGTTATCCGACGCTCATACGGTGAAGGAAAACATCGTGAGGATACCTTCATGCCCGCCTGCGAAGAGATTCGAAGGTTGTGTGTTGTGGTTGTGGATGACCCTGTGTGTGGACACACAGGGTCATCATCATAACCCGGAAAATCGACAACATGATTTCCTCTTATTTACCGACTTTCCTCAACAGATCTGAAACCATAGACCATCTGCTGTCAACAACAGTACTTAATTTGACCACAATGTAAATTATTTATTGTTTTCGCGATTAGTGTCTCTCACTTTGCATACCCTACTCATAATCTCTGTGCACGCCACTGGCTGACACCCAGGCTGTGTTGCTGCGGGCGAACAACTTATACCGCGAGTAACACTGCGGGGCAAGGCTAGTAAGAAATAAAAACGTATAACGATTCAAGAACCCAAACACAAACGTGGACTTATAAAAACAACACTAATTTCAAATTCTAAAACAAACTTCATCTCCTATTAATTAAATACTTTTTAAGAAACACAATCATAAGTAGATATTGGTGCATTTCCCGAAAATTTTGGCCAAAGTTTCTAAATAAAAACTCGTCTCGAAGTCTCAAAGGTAAAAGGTGCTTAAGTGTAAAACTTGAATATAAATGTCAAGTGAGGGAGGTCGATGGAGGTGCTCATTAGCGATTGCTCGCTTCTTTTTAAGTACTTTTAGGGATCCGTTGTCTTATAATTAGACCTTTATGTGGAGAACTTGGATTCGTGTAAATTTGGGTTGTGTATTGTTGAGAAGAGTGCCTTTTCTGGCAAAGGTGCTTGCTCTTATACAAGAGGTCAACAGTTTCATGTAAATAATAACGTATTATATATTACAGAGTGTTTATTTGTGATATTAAAATAACAATACCATTTATTTTGGAAAAATAAAGTCAAGCATAATGATCACGCAATGCGGATACCGCAGCGTGATCATTATGCTTAATTTCGGCGACCGAAAAATCGCAATTATCATCTCAACACCTGCCTTCGTCGTCATCGTCATCAGCTCATTAAACGTCCCACCCGAGGGGCACGAGCCTACCCGTATAGGATGATAGCCTTATTCGTCCACGCGGGCCTAGTGCGGGTTGGACGACTTCACACACAACCTTTGAATCTTTTCGCAGGCGTACATGAAGGTTACCTCACGATGTTTTCCTTCACCGTAAGAGCGTCGGATAACTTACATATAATTTCGAAAATTCATAAACATATTGGTAAGTGGCGGGATTTCAACCTCAGCCCTCCCGATAGGAGGGCAACAGTCCACACCAGTGAGCCACCTGCCTTAAATGTTGCTATTTCCACAGGCCTACCCACACATAGCTATGGGGAGATTATAATAATAAATATCCACTGACATTCACACAGCGCCATCTATCCCCAAACATTGCATTAGCTGTAATATGGATACTTAACGGAAAAACATACTCATATAATTTTGTAAATATACACGTATTATTAGTGTATTATAGAGCGTCGGTGGCTCAATGGTGGACTGTCGCCTTCCTACTGGAAGGGCTGTGGTTCAAATCACAACACGTACCAATGTGTTTTCAAATTTTCGAAAATATATGTACGTTATCCGACGCTCTTACGGTGAAGGAAAACATCGTGAGGAAACTTCATGAACGCCTGGGAAGAAATTCAAAGGTTGTGCGTGAAGTCGTCCAATCCGCACTGGGCGCGCGTGGACGACTAAGGCCTAATCACCCTACACGGGTAGGCTCGTGCCCCTCGGTGGGGACGTTCAATGAGCTGATGATGATGACACGTATTATACATAGATGAAGTCGTTCAAAAACACCTAGACCTGTACAAAAAATATTCATGCACACAAATGTACTGCACATGGATTAAACCCGGAAGGAACATTGTGCTGACTTCCTAACCATTACACCAAACCGCCAAAACCAAAGCTTTGATCTATCAAAGCTTTAATAAAGTTGTCTAGTACAAACTTTCAGTCTCAAAACCTCCAGTGTCAATATCAAAAGGTAGTCACTAAAAAAGTAGCAAATTTTCTTTGCTAACTTCCACAACTTTCGTTGTAAGTTGGCTTCCACGTCGCTTCAGTGTACGGAACCCGGCAAATGCCGTTACTTACTTAGAGATCCGTGCGTCTGCTACAAAACTGTTTAGTGGGGTAAAGTTCCGTAAGTCAATTCCACATCGATCCCATGCTAGAAAAAAGTGTGACTCGACGTTAGTTGTACAGTTTGAGGGCTTCTGACTTTGTGATTGTCAGTCATCATCATCAGCTCATTAAACGTCCCCATCGGGGGGCACGAGCCTACCCGTATGAGGTGTATAGGCCTTAGTCGTCCACGCGGGCCCAGTGCGGGTTGGACGACTTCACGCACAACCTTTGAATCTCTTCCCAGGCGGAAAACATATAAAATAACCAAATACAGTAAATCACAAAAAGAAACACTGATATAACATAGATATAATTAGAAAATTCGAAATCACATTGGTACGTGGCGGGAATTGAACCTTAGCCCTCCCGGTAGAAGGGCAACAGTCCACACTATTTAGCCACCGACGCTTTTTGTCAGTATTTCTTATTATTTATGCTTCTCCTTCTAGTTGTTCAGTGTTGGTTTAAAATCTGTGTTTCGTTTGGTTTGTACAATTTCCGGTAGTCCATTTCCCCCTCACTCCAGTATGGCAGCGGCTTTGCATATTCCTATCTAAAAGGCAAGCAACGCACTTCTGGTGTCACCATTGTCCTGGGCGGAGTGAAATACTTTCCATCAGGTGTCTCTCTTGCTCGTTTGCTTCCTCTATTATAAAAAAAATCGCCACGTGATTCAGGGGTCTTGGTTTCAACTCCTGCCGGAAGACCGCATAGCGATAGTCACTTTGTGAGATTCCCAGTTTGGTTAGGACATTGTAGGCTTAATCACCTCATAGTATAAAAAGGAATATGATGTTATACTTCAGTACTTTAAGCCTGTCTGACCGGTTACAATCTTAGGATGGTAGTCGCCACAGACATCCGAATATACAATTAGACTGGACAAGCCGCCAAGTTTATAGGCAGTCCCAGTGTCGCAATTTCTTTTCGGTTCTTACCTGTGAAAAGTTATTATATTTCTTGGTAAATTTACTGATTCATTGCGATGATGGCATGTTACAATTGCACAAAATGGCATTTTGGAAAAAAACGGTAATTTCTTCTAATATTCGTGCGTCTTGACTCGTCTCACAGAGCGTAAACTGGCAGCCAGTGTATGCTCGTTGAGCTTACATTTGTCGCACTTTAAACGCGGCTTGCCCCATCTCCTGTATTGGGAAATCTGTGGTAGTCGCTAACACCTACTTATCCGCATTGTGGGTTACGGTCCAATTGCTCCAAAGCTTTCTGTGCGGGAAGGCCTATGCTCTGCGGTGGGATGTTTTATGCTGATGATGATAAGTATTAAGATCACTTAGTAACTTGAAACCGAAATATCACAGGCTGAAATGCTTTAGTTATAGCGATATATATAATTTTTAAAGTCTGCCATGTGTTGATCCGAAACTACGCAAGCCATCCAATGCTGAGGCAGGGTCCTTTTTGTCATGGAGATATATTGCATAATGTAAATAACCCTAAACTGTTTTCTTTTTTAACAAATAAAGGTTTTTCTTCTGTCAAAAAAAGTTTTCCTTTTTCTGATACAGCTTTTTTTCATTTTCAAGTCTTAATCCCTAGCATTACAGAAGTCAAATTCAATGGTGGTCTCCGTTATTTACATTTAGCATATAGCAGCAGGCTTTGTACTTATTACTCCACAGCACCTGCTTGATTACTGTCAATTGTACGTTTAACGTTAGGCTATTTCAAACCTGCTACTGTCATTGTCGTCAATGGAAAAAGTTCTCTCAGTTCTTAATATATAGTTCATTATTCTTCGCAGTGAAACTTGTAACATTTGTTTTCTGGTGCACGTTGTTATTTGTTTCCAATGTGTCTGATTGTGGACTTTATCTGTGGGATCTTACAGTTCATGGTGGTCTGGCAAAGTTATTACTTGACTCATGCAATTATGGTTACACCTTAAATCGTTAGTTATAGAGTTGCATTTTGGTTTTTAAAATGTCATGTACATTTCCTCAACATGATTTGTTCCTGTATTATAACGGTTAATTATAAGGAATATAATATTTTTTACAATGTTAGGATGGTAGTCATTAATACCCATCAATCTGCATTGGGCACTCGTTTTGAGCTGGTCTAGCTATTCTTTGTTATTTATAAGACCTGTGCCCCGCATTGGATTTATATAGGCTGTTTGAATAATTTAAATAATACATCATCATCAGCTCATCAAACATCCCCACCGAGGGGCACCAGCCTCTATACGGGTATATAGAGTGATTCGGCCTAAGTCGTCCACGCGGGCCCAGTGCGGGTTGGACGACTTCACACACAACCTTTGAATCTCTTCGCAGGCGTGCGCAGGTGTCCTCACGATGTTTTCCTTCACCGTAGGAAGGCAGTCCACACCATTGAGCTACCGACGCTAACAATATATATGGCGTGACAGTTGACAAGTCTGTCACTGCATCGCATGCATATTTAAGCGAATACATAAGTAGTGTCATACGATATTAGACGCGAGTGAGTGTCCTAAACACACCACAACAACATTTACGACTCTCCGGATGATCAAAGTGTCTCCGGATTTCTGGAATCAATTGTTCCGGAAACGCCTTTGTTGTCACCCAGGATATCCGGGTACAGAGGTTAAATGAAAGGTTGCTGGCGGAATTTTCGGAGTTTAAAAAAATAAGGATAAAAGAAGGACTTCTCTATAGGCAGCGGTATTTATACTATACTAGCTTTTTTTTTTTCGAACTGACTACTGCTGTTGGCCGCAGATGGCCTTTACAGCTTCACCGGGCAAGTGGCGAGCGCAGAGGGCTCTCAGCCTTAAAATTTACACAACCTAACATATGTTTGGGGAAAAGCGGCCGGCACATGCCGGTTACGCGAATAGGGACTGTGCTATACTAGCTGTTCCCGTGGTATTGCACACGTTTAAGACATTCTCCCGCAGTAAAATATAACCTGAATCGTTCCGTTACGTCACGAGACACGGGTCCGCCGTTCGGTAATACCACATACATTCGAATATACAATTAGACTGGACAAGCCGCCAAGTTTCTACGCAGTCCCAGTGTCGCAATTTCTTTTCGGTTCTTACCTGTGAAGTTATTATATTTCTTGGTAAATTTACTGGTTCATTGCGATGATGGCATGTTACAATTGCACAGGATGGCATTTTGGGAAAAAACGGTAATTTCTTCTAATATTCGTGCGTCCTGACTCGTCTCACAGAGCGTAAACTGGCAGCCAGTGTATGCTCATTGAGCTTACATTTGTCGCACTTAAAAACGCGGCTTGCCCCATCTCCTGTATTGGGAAATCTGTGGGTAATACATTGCTTTATTTTTAAAAAAATAATGTCTTAAATAAAAGTAGGTTATGTTTTTCCTAATGGCATCAGCTACCTGCCAAAACAAAGTCCTGTCCAAATCCATACAGCCGTTTCAGAGATTACTCGGAACAAACTGACAGAAAGACAAAATTTTTGAAAATTGATATTTTGGCATATGTACCGTATATATTCATATTGCAAGAAGAAAAAAAAGGTTATTTCAGTATAACAAACAGATACTCCAATTTCACTTATCATCATCATCAGCTCATTAAACGTCCCCACCGAGGGGCACGAGCCTACCCGTAAGGGTGTTTAGGCCTTAGTCGTCCACGCGGGCATAACCTTTGAATTTATTGGCAGGCGTGCGCGGGTGTCCTCACGATGTTTTCCTTCACCGTAAGAGCGTCGGATTAACGTACATATAATTTCGAAAATACGAAACCACATTGGTACGTGGTGGGATTTGATAAAGTTTCGCTGTTGGCTGCGGATAGCCTTTACCGTACTGATCCACCGGACAAGAGGCGAGCGCAAAAGACTCCCAGGTCTAAAATTTTAGCCTCAGTGTGTCCCAGAGTGGAACGCGAATCAAGGCTTAGGGCGTTGCCGAATTAATTCTATACGAAGTTACTTTGGCCCGATGGACCGACGACTTGCGAAAGGTCGCTGGTGGAGGCTGGATGAGGAAAGCGGAGGACCGGGATATCTGGCGCGAAATGGGGGAGACCTATGTCCAGCAGTGGACTGCGATAGGTTGAATAGGATAGGAAGTTACTTTAAATTAACATTTTATTCAATATAGACTTTATGCTTTGCCTTACTTGAAATTAATGACCCAATAATTTGCAAGTATGGTATTTGATAAATATCATATCTATATATATGTTTAAGAGATTTTAAGTATGGAGAGTTGTAGTAAATAGTAAAAAAGGAAATGTATGGGTTGTAGAATATATATTTACACCTTGTCAAATTGACAACAACAGTTTTGTGGATTAGCGCCGTTATTTAAACCTTTTTTGGGAAACACATTGCTACCGCGATGTAATTACGTGAGCCATCTAGTGAGCACATTTAGCACTAAAATTCACATACAAATTTTTTTTGATAATTATTGAAAATATAATTTTCCTATTTACATAAACAATACATTTATACTAAATAATGACTAACTCACATACAAACAATAACTGTAGTAAATAATCTTAACAATATATGTGGTACTGAGATTGATGTTAACTGTCGCGGGTATCGTGTGCAGACTCCTTAGTCACATGTGAACTACTCTTTACATTTCGCGGTGACGCAAGTCATGAGTGACGGCGATTTTCACATTTTATATTTCGCAACCATCTGGTTCCGACGCTCTTACGGTGAAGGAGATCATCGTGAAGAAACTTTCACGCACGCCTGCGAAGAGATTCAAAGGTTGTGTGTGAAGTCGTCCAACCCGCACTGGGCCGCGTGAACGACTAAGACTTAATCACTCTTTACGGGTAGGCTCGTGCCCTCGGTGGGGACGTTTGTTGAGCTGATGCTGAACCATCTGGTTAAATTAGCAATTTAATTGCACGCCTAGGCCGTTCGTTAAACGCCTGCATTCAATTTACATTTACGTTGTTGGTGCCATAATTATTTTGATGACTAGTGACTAAGTACTAGCGCTGCAGTGGAAAAAACAGAACTAAATTTGAATTACTTGGCTGAGGCTTGATCAGGCATTTCGAAAGGGCTTACTTTCAATACGCCAAGTTGTTAAACGTTTAGTGGCTTTTGTTCAAACTACTATCGGCCTACGCATACAGTTAAATGCCGGCGTTTAACGAACGGCCTAGGAATCCAATTGGAAGGCTAATTTAACCAGATGGCTACGACATATATATGGTGTGATGAGACGTTAACACCAAGGGTCCACCAACATCCGCGGGCAGTACAAACACATTTTGTACATGACCGTGTCTTTTTGTATTTTTTTATAAGTATACAGGACGGTCAGGACGTTCACCTGATAGTAAGTGATACTCCGGACTGAGACAGAGCGGCATTGAAATAAAATTAAAACTTGTAGGCAGTTTTAATTTTATCTTTATTGCCTGAGATAAATAAATATCTATTTATCAGCTAAAATTTTACTATTTATTTATCAGCTAAAACTTTAGAAAGTTTCAAAACGCTACGTCTTATGACTTAAATTAGTTAAAGTGGGTGCGTTCACCTCTCAAGTTGTCTCGGAGACTACTTCACACCCACTTGGTTTGCTGCCGCGTATTAGCCTCCGATGACATTGTTTTTAGGGTTCCGCAGTGAATATTGCGAAACGGTTCTTTATACAGTAACAATCACACAGCCTGAACATATGATCATCATCATCGGCCTATAAAAGCCCACTGCAGGGCTTAGGCCTTCCCAAAAGAGCGACTACTGAGTTTCTTGCTGGATTCTTGTCAGTAGAAAACTACCGTCCGAACTAGTGGTAGCTTCATTTGACTTTCATAAGTGTTCTGTAAGGACCTAAACTGAATAAAGACTTTTGTTTTTGAAAAAGCATAGCTATTGGGAGATTAAACCGATCCCACCAAAGCGGATTGGTGCATAGCGACTACCACAGATTTCCCAATACAAGAGATGGGGCAAGCCGCGTTTAAAGTGCGACAAATGTAAGCTCAACGAGCATACACTGGCTGCCAGTTTACGCTCTGTGAGACGAGTCAAGACGCACGAATATTAGAAGAAATTACCGTTTTTTCCCAAAATGCCATCCTGTGCAATTGTAACATGCCATCATCGTAATGAATCAGTAAATTTACCAAGAAATATAATAACTTTTCACAGGTAAGAACGAAAAGAAATTGCGACACTGGGACTGCCTATAAACTTGGCGGCTTGTCCAGTCTAATTGTATATTCGGATGTCTGTGGCGACTTCCATCTAATGATTGTAGCCGAGACCGACGACTTACCGTGTTCTTTGAAACACGGAAATATCTTTCTTCTCATAAAATATTTTTTGACGACCCATTAGGAGTAGCGGTTGAGACGTCTACTGCAACACCAAGGGTTCCGATCCCCAGGCAGTACACACATGTGTGTGCATGAACATGTCTATTTGTAATATGTATGTATTTACAAAAAAAATGTATATAAGTAAGTTTATCCGTTGTTAAGTACCCATAATACAGGCTTCACGCTTAACTTGTGGCTAGATGGCGCTGTGTGAATGTCAGTTGGTATTTATTTATTTAAATATGTGGTGGAATAAAATAGTAATAAAAAAATTCCAGTGTGGAGTCTTAGATAAAAAATAAACTAAATGCAACAAAAAAAAATATCAAAAAAAATTCGGAGTCGCTTGACACATACGTTGACTTATTGTTATATTTGTCATAAAATTTTGAACTTAACGCGTCATTAAAGTCAAAATTCATTTAATCAGATTAGGCTTACATAAAGCACTTATGAACGTAGAAATAATACAAAAATTCAATAAAAAACATTGGAAATACCAAAGTAAAGCACAAAAATGAATTTTTATTCTTGGAAAAAACATAAAAGGGTCCAAACCAAAGCACGAATATGCTATTACTATGACATGTAGCGAGCGACGTGATTATGAATGAAAATTCTGCGCAACTGACGCGATGGGCAGGATTTGGCTGCGGACACTTTTTGAGTTAGATTTTGAGTCTAGATAGTGTATTATTTATCTCAGCTTGGAGTCAATGGTAGTGACATTAAAGCTTAATGAAATAAATAAAAAATGAAACTGCCTTAATTCAATAATTGACGTAAACTATTTTTTTTATACACAGCACAAAAACGTGTTGTAAAATCGTTAAATAATATTGTATCAAGTTCCCAAAGCATGTGTTTTTCAGCCTTCCAAAGAATACATAAAAAGATTGAAAAAAATCGCTCGGTTAAGTCGTAAACATAAATATGTCGGTTTGTCTGTCATCTGGCGGCCGTGTGTGACTTTGTTGCTGGCCAGAAATAAAGATGGCCGTTACTCCGACTTAATTATTTTTTTTATGTTACCAAATGAACAGGACGGTCAGAACGCTCACCTGATGGTAAGTGATACGCCTAACCATGACAGAGCGGCATTATAATTAAAATGGTTTTAGACTGAAATTCTAAAATGTTTTAAGATCCATTGAATATATAAAATTCAATAGAGCGTCGGTGGCTCAATGGTGTGGACTGTCGTCCTTCCTACCGGAAGGGCTGAGGTTCAAATCCCGACACGTACCATTGTGTTTTCAAATTCTCGAAATATATGTACGTTATCCGACGCTCTTACGGTTAAGGAAAACATCGTGAGGAAACCTTCATGCACGCCTGCGAAGAAATTCAAAGGTTGTGCGTGAAGTAGTCTAATCCGCACCGGGCCCGCGTAGACGACTAGCTCTAATCACCCTATACGGGTAGTGTCGTGCCCCTCGGTGGGGATGTTTAATGAGCTGATGATGATGATATGATATAAAATTCATTGATATTCACACAATGCTATCTAGCCCCTATTTAAGCGTGAAGCTTGTATTATGGGTACTTAACATTTGATTAACATATTTTTATACATACATATTATACATAGAAAACACCCAGACCAATACAAACACAAATGTTTGTACTGCCCGGGAATCGAACTCGGAACTTACACCAAGGGGTGTAGTAGCCGATGTCAACCATAAGACCAAATAGGTCGTCAAAATGTTTAGTTAGGAACAAGACTTTGTTAGTTAACAGTTACAAAACTTCGCAACTAATTATTCACTATCTTGCGACAAACATATTTTCTAAATTCAACAACTACTTTGATCACCCACGCGACGGCTCGGTAAAGACGTGGGTTGGTAAATTTAAACAAAATTATTGATTCAAAATTACTACAAATAAAACCAATCTGTCTTCGATTGTGTGGGATTTGACCTGTCCGCAATATTTATACTAGCTGTTACCCGCGGTTCCACTCGCGTTTAATTCGAGGTACCACGGTGCCCCTTTTCTGATTTTGAACAGAAAACAGCACTCAAATTAAAATATATTCATTAGATATTGTAGTCATATTCCGTACTAGCTTTTGCCCGCGGCTTCGCACGCATTAAATTCGGGATAACACGGTACTTTCATTTATCACTATACATAGGATTTCCCCTCCCTCCAACTTTAAAGGTTTCGGGGTCAATTTCAGAATTTTTTATTAGCAAAAAATATGTTATAGTGAGCTAACCTTAAAAGATAGACATATGCTGTCGCGGACTTTTTTGTAGACCTTTAAAAGGAGAACAATACTCTCATACATGACTTTTGTGTAACTTTAACCGTTTACGCAGCGTACGCAGCGGAAGCTCCAAGTATGAAAAAATACCCCCGATTTTGAAACATTTTTCATTACTGCTCCGCTTCTATTACTCGTAGCGTGATGATATATGCCTATAGCCTTCCTCGATAAATAAGCTATCTAACACTGAAAGAATTATTCAAATCGAACCAGTAGTTCCTGAGATTAGCGCGTTCAAACAAACAACAAACAAACTCTTCAGCTTTATATATTAGTATAGATTTGCATTTGGGAATAGAAACCTGTAATTTAGTGAAAAATCGCAAACAAACTTCCATCCTCTATTTTATTATCATCAGCTCATTATATGCCCCACCGAGAGGCACGTATCTACCATAGTCTGTCATGGTCAGGCGTATCACTTATCATCAGGTGAGCGTCCTGACCGTCCTGTTCTACAAAAGCACGTCAATTCGTCACTTCATTTTTCTTATAGACGGGCAATCAGACAATCACATACACGTATTGTTTCAGTGCTTGCCGCGACTGCTGCCTTTCAACAGCAGTACTTCAGAGTGGTCCCCCGAAGTCTGAGGGTGCAGGAGGGCTCTGAAGCTGTTCTAGAATGTTCCGTGGCGAACTTGGCTGGTCAGGTGCAATGGGCGAAGGATGGATTTGCGCTTGGTAAGTTTTCAGTTGTACTTTCTTCTTTTCCTAGTCCACCATAAGGGCAGATAAGAATTAAATTCATCATCATCATCAGCTCATTATACATCCCACCGAGGGGCACGAGCCTACCCGTATAGGGTGATTAGGCCTTGTGCGGATTGGACGACTTCACACACAACCTTCGAATCTCTTCGCAGGCGTGCATGAAGGTTTCCTCACGATGTTTTCCTTCACCGTAAGAGCGTCGGATAACGTACATATAATTTCGAAAATTCGAAAACTCATTGGTACGTGGCGGGATTTGAACCACAGCCCTCCCGGTAAAAGGGCAACAGTCCACACCATTGCGCCACCGACGCTCTGAAGAATTAAATTGCCGTAGACAAAACAACACCCATACCATCATTATTACAGTCTAAAATGTCCACTACTCAACGAAGGCCTCCCCTAATAACTTTACTCGGTGGTAGACTGCGTCCTGAGTTCTGAGAATTTTCTTGCTAGTTTCAACCTCATCATTTTAGACACCTAAGCATGACAACGGTTCTTGGAAAATCATTCATACATTCGAATCAACTTTGTAACGAACTTCAAATCAAAAAGTAATTAAAACTCAATGCTCGAACTATCAATACCGATACTAATTAATAACCAATACCTTCAGAAATGTACCTCTATTTATATCCATTCTAGGAAATATCCCGATCAATAAAACACCTGTTATCTTCAAACCCAATTGTCTCAATTAGCAAAAACCGCAAAAGGCAAAGTTAAATAAAGAAGCGGAATTACTGAAGACATAATGTTCGCATTCAGAAGATTCCTTTTAAAATCTTACACTTTGAATTATAAGCCAAGGGATGCTTGAGTATTGTTTAATTGTATTTTAAGCCGAATTCTTTGGGAGGGTGAACTTGGAAAGGTTTTTCTAATCCCACCCTGTTTCGGCCCTGTTTAATTGTTTGCCGAGTGACATTTGGATTTTTTCCGATCCACTGAGGCTGTTAAAGATGAGACACGATGTTGTTTTAGTATTTCCAATCGTTATTGTGACGCGTTACGCTTAAATTGTTTGAATTAAATTTGCAATTTTACAAGTTTAGTGTCTGGACTATGCCTGATTAAAATACTTTATTGAACTAGTCTCACTGCTAAGCTCAAGTTATCCTACATAGAACAGCCATGGAAAGATTGGACCTTGACTAACGCAGGCCAATGTATGGCCTGCGTTAGTCATGTCCATTGGTGCATGTTGAGTAGGTTTCCAAGATCCCCGGACCATAGTTTAACGTTTCTAAGATAGCCCGGACCATAGCAAAACGTCCCCTCCAAAGCACGGAGGGATTCGAGCTCACATTTTGCGTTCACCCGTCTGACATTCGACATTTGAGATAGTTGCTTAACATGAGCAATCATCAACCGAACGGATCATCATCCTTTCAGCCTATATGTCCACTGCTGAACGAAGGCCTCTCCTAATAATTTCCACGCGGGCCGATCCCCAGCATTTGACAAAATGTATAAAAGCGTTTAATTATGTAAAAGAATTATGATGCTGATGATGATAATGAGATGCAGGGTACACTGTTCAGAGTGCAAGCAAACAATTAATGCTTAAAGAAAAATGAAAGAATACAGAGACGGATATTTTAAAATTTCTTACAAATCTTTTCAAGCGGCAAAGGTTTTTACTTTCTAAAAATGTTTTAATGACCAACCAAAATTAATTTAAATCACAGAAAGACTCATTCTTAAAGAGACAAATATAGCTACTTTGAAATTATTTTACAATCATTCTGGTATATAATCAAAAACACGTTAAAATAACAAGGAAAATGTCAAAGCAGATATACAACTGCATGAATAGGCCAATAGAGAATGAAGCAATTGTTGCATGCCACCAGGTGGCGATTCTTGTGTGCTTCAGCGGGTTGGTGGAACTCATGTCATGGGATATAGCGGGTTTCTTGACAGTTTTATAAATTGAGCCACGATGTAGATAGGTTTTTTTATAACATAGGACGACAAACAAGCATGCGGTTGACCTGATGGAAAGTGTCACCGCCGCCCATGGACTTTTGCAACAGCTGAGGTCGCAGGGATGCGTTGCCGGCCCTTAATATAGGAATACGCTACGCCAGGTCATATCGTTCCGGAAACGTTTCCGATGGCAACTGATTCCACAAATTAATCGTACGTGGCAGAAAATGTCCTTATGTACTTACATCGAATTGGCTGTCTATATCAAACATGTTAGAATATAAAAGCAACATGGCTCCTGTCGCCTTTAGTTTGTCAGAAATCCTCGAAGCATCCCGAGTAAGATCGGGATACTAAGATTTCTGATAACTACTAAATTAAAAGCCAAATAATTGCAAGAAACAGCAAGATTCCCATGCAGACAGCCTTTTATACATCTTTCGGGCGAAACGGAAAAACGTCATTTACAATTATATGAGATGTCTGCTTAGTTGTTAACTTGTTACGTAATCAACACAGAAATATGGAGAGCTTACTTCTTAAGCTTTAGAGCGTCGGTGGCTCAGTGGTGTGGACTGTCACCTTCCTACCGGGAGGGCTGAGGATCAAATCCCGACACGTACCAATGTATTTTCGCATTTTCGAAAAATATATGTACGTTATCCGACGCTCTTACGGTGAAGGAAAATATCGTGAAGAAACCTTCATGCACGCCTGCGAAGAGATTCGAAGGTTGTGTGTGAAGTCGTCCAATCCGCACTGGGCCCGCGTGGACGACTAAGGCCTAATCACCCTATACGGGTAAGCTCGTGCCCCTCGGTGGGGACGTTTAATGAGCTGATGATAATGACTTCTTAAGCCCCATGAATAAATTTTTTAACAAAACCCGAAAACAACTGGCAATGTTGGCAAAATTGGTATACCCATTATTTCATTTAAGCAGTTATTTGAATGCATCGATATCAATATACAAGAATATCAAGAATAACATATTACAAGTCATTTAATAATAATCGGTGAAGGAAAACATCGTGAGGAAACCTTCATGCACGCCTGCGAAGAGATTCGAAGGTTGTGTGTGAAGTCTTCCAACCCGCACTGGCCCCGCGTGGATGACTAAGGCCTAATCACCCTATACGGGTAGGCTCGTGCCCCTCGGTGGGGACGTTTAATGAGCTGATGATGATGATAATAATAATACAAGACTGACTCGACCCTTGGATAAACAACACTAACTAGACGTGCAATCGCAAGTGTCCGAGGCTAAAGTCTGCCCATCGCGTCACTTGGGCAGAATTTTCATTCATAATCACGTCGCTCACTACATGTCATAGCGATAAAGTAGATTGCTCGTGCTCTTGATTTTGTACCCTTTTCATAACGCTTTAAGGTCAAAATTTTATTTAATAATTTCGTGTCATAAATATAAGAATAAGTCAACGAATGTGCCAAGCAGCTTGGACATTTTAAGGATGATATTTCTTCGTAATTGCATCAAGTTAGTTTATTGCTTATCTAAGTTCGATCCACTAGAATAAAACAATATAACATGGCGCAGAAAACTTAGACGAAACTTGACGTGGAAAAAGGTGATACATCCTTACCCGCTTCAGTTTACCACTTGTGTTCCACTCACAATCAAGTGCCGTGGACAAAGCTTGTGTGACATTCGTATTGGAGCGATGCGTATTCACTTAGGTATACGTTTCGAGTGCACTTGGATGCCCGAGATGCACTGGGATAACCTACCAATATTCTACTTCTATATGTTATCTACCGAATGTTTTACATTCAAATCTGCAGGCCGATTGCGCTAAATTTTGACAGCTATAACGTTACTACGCTTGGACTGAAATATAACTTTTGGTCAATTTGATATTATTTCTTAGATTTTCTGTATTCAGGTAGGTTCCATACTAGTTATCTAACGTACACCAGATGCTCTTCTTACATTATTACGTTTATAACTCCCATCTTCATCAACTTTATGTAACCATATTAATCTACAATCAGAATAATGCTTACTTAGGACTGAATTTTTATTAGGCTGTAAGCCTTTGTTGTAATTCATAGTAAAAAAAGTAGGGGTAAAAACAACAATGCTATTAAAATTTGGATACATCGTACCTACGAGTACACCCTTTTTAAAACTAATCAAACTTATTGCCTGACGCGCTTCGATAAGATTTTTATTACAATGTTTACATTATAAGAAATTCTAAAACAAAATTGAGCAGGATTTCTCAAAATAATATCGAAAGAAAATGATTGGCATTTTTATATTGCTTTGGTTAAAAAGTCTATGCTCAAATACGTATTATATTTGATAATTAACTATATGTTTATTTATTTATTTGGGAAACAAACAATACAGTTTCATACATATACAAAAACAAAAAATGTACTATCACAGAAATCAGTTGAGTCTCCAATGTTGTTAAAGAAAAACGTTCGAAACTAAAAATACTATATTTGAAATCTCTAATATCAATTATACTTACCTCTATAAGTTCCAATCTCACGGTATAGTAAATTCACTCACCGAAACAATTAAACTTATCAAAAAAAAACTCTGATGCAATCAGACAAATCTCGGATTCACTGGCAATTTTTGAACGTTAAGAATTATTTGGTCACAGTGTCGATTAGGTACCGAGTAATTGTTTTAAGTATAAATTGCACGAAATCGATGATGAATCGATAAAAATAGTCGATTAAAACGTCCATCTTTAAGTCACGCGATGAAGTAGCGGACCTAGTGTGTTTCCTATAGAAACACCAACATATAGACAATTACTACGGTTATAAAAACTCAACTGTGAGTGACGCTTCTGTATGAATATGCCTTGATCACGCTTATATTTTTTATAACAAATACTTGGATTTCTTCAAATTATTGCAGTTCACTGCTGGACATAGGTTTCCTCCTTTTTGCGCCAGATATCCCAGTCCTTCGCTTTCCTCATACTGCCTTCATCAGATACACATACACACCAGAGGATGTCCTTCATTTTACTAGCTAAAACGCGGGATTTTACGTTGTACCTGTCAAAAAATCCATTCCAATACCCATCATCTGATCCAACAGCCATCAGTTCTAAGACATACGTGACGGGCCCATTGCCACTTCAACTTGCAGATCCCGAATTTCAAATACATTGACATTATTTGACTCGAAATTTAATTATCTTCATTTCGCCATATTTTAAAAGACGATAATGAAGTACGTCAATAAATTATAATAAACTTATAATTTTCAATACTCAATTCTTAGTAGGTACAGAGGTTTGGTGGACCAAAACATTTAAGAGACCTTGTAATAAGGGCGCTGCGATCTAGTATACCTTATCTTAATCTGGATATTAATTATCAGATCATTATAACTATTAATGATCAATGATAATTTATGTAAGTTTAGTGAGTAGGTTCCAAAAATACTAATGAGGCTCAAAAGGTCCCTGCTTAATTACTATACCAAAAACTTCCCAAAAAAAAACTTGTATAAAATTTGAAAAATCTCACTTTGTAATTGTATCAAACGCCTTTGTGAACTCAAGTTTCATGCGGCGTTTTGTTTTCTTGTTGATTACGTTTTAATGAGCGTTTTCCTTTCAGGATTTTCCTCGGTCATTCCTGGGTATCCGAGGTATACCATGTTCGGCGACCGACGTCATGGGGTTTACAACCTTCGTATTGTAAACGCATCTTTGGAAGACGATGCCGAATACCAGTGTCAAGTTGGACCTGCGCAGATGCATAAAGTCATCAGGGCGAATGCGACTTTGACCGTCATATGTAAGTATTGTTTTTAATGTTGTTAATTTATGATACAAAAATATAGTAAAAAGATTCTTAGGAATGCTTTTCTAGAACCTCTACAATTTCTAATTGCAAGTCTCATTCGGTATTTTCCACCATCCGCACTAAAATGACAAACCTTATTTTTATCAAAACGCACCTTATTTTATGTGTCCTTTCATTAATCACTTTTGTTTTATTTGCAATCTTGGATTTTTAAATACACTGACACCATCAAATATTAGGTGAATTATTGATGAAAGTGAGCAATGACGTCACATTTCAATAATCTCATACAAAAAATATGGAAAAGTTCCTTTTTGACAGTTCATAAAAGTGCGTCAACGATAAGTGGTGTCAAATTCCCAATTGCAAATCTAACATTAGTGCACGATATTGAATCATCAGATAAATGTTCGGAATGTTTCACAGTAAAAGACAGGACTTCATGATAAACATATTGAAATTGGGCTGTATCTTTCCACGGGAATCGAATGCGGATTGATTGGACGACTACCAAACATACGTCGATTAGCCCGAAGGCTTATTGTGCCTTCTTAAGCACGAAATCATCAGCCTATCAGGTGTACGAGTATCTATTCAGCTTTCTATCATTGTTTGATGAACTCTGTTTTTGCTTCCTATATGTGTACTGTTGTACATATAAATGTTGTCAAATGTTGGTAGACCTATTAAATAAATAAATCAGGTGATTCAGTCTGCAATGTCATGAGAAAATCGCACAAATTGACTGTGTGGTGTCTTCATGATAGGTATTTGATTCCCATATAACGCAGGACACGTGTATTGAGAAATAACTCAAAACACAATGACAATATTTCCGTAGCTAAGGTTAAGAGCCAGTGAACAAATTTTAGATTTTTTAGCATCTCATTTCTCGAGTCACGTATACTAAATAAAAATCTTGATGATAACGTAATGGCTCTCGTAATTAAAGAATGGTGCGTTTTTCTTTATTTTTGTTAAATTTAGAAATATTTAGGCTACCGTATTTTATTTTTGATTTGCGATATTTTTGACGTGGAAAATTTGATTTGTTGTACCATTGCACTGAGGGCTAGAAGTTATATGAAGGTCACAGTAAAAAGCAAAAGGCAATTAATATACTCATTATCGAAATTGGATGCTTTTCCAAGTATTTTAATCTATACAAAAGAAATCGGTCAATTATAACTACGACAAAAAACATAATTAAAAATAGAAAAAAAATCACGCATAACTTTCTGGAAAAGTCGTCAAAGAAAAAACAAGTAATTTGCAAAAAAGATATTCGATCAATCTCACTGTAGATGAGTTGAGTACCATTAATTATATTTTGTCTGATGTGAGGCTTTGTTTTAGTTTAAAAAACTTTGCAGATGTTTTTGTTCGGCATCTATCTTAGTTTAGACTTAATGTAGTAATCAATTACCTGCTATCAAACGGGATTTGATTTAATAAAATTAGGTTAAAATGTAAGCTCTCGTCAGTTTTTTATGATGAATAGGTATTGAAACTAGTAACAGATACAAGTTCATTTCATCCATGTTTTTATAATGACCGGTGCCAAAGTATTTAACTAAGAACCCATCAAAATTACCGGGTATAAGAGACCTAACATCTGTCGTCTCGGCTGACAGGTGCAGTGCAGCATTGACGGGTAATAATAATTGTTTATCAGTTGTTGGTATCTTCAATGCCGCACTGTCATGGTCAGGCGTATCAGATGAATGTCCTGACCGTCATGTACACTTTGCAACAAATGGTTATAATGAATGCCAATGTGTTCTTTATAATAATAATATAGAGAAGAGTGATGGTTATCGGTATATACTGCTTCATCCAACGCATTTCTAGCTATCCAATAGGCTTAAGACTACATGAAATCACGGATCAAAAACAAAAAAGAACTTAAAAAGGGTTTTTGTTCTTAAATCCTTGATCATAACTGGCGTGCTATTTTCAGTAATTAGGTTTGCATTATGCCAAAACAAAACCATGAATATAACGTAATAACAAACTTGTATTCATAACATAACACAGCAACATCTGACCTCATTATGCACTGAAACATTTAAATCAAATTATCATAATTAAACAGGTCTTTCTGTGAACATTTGGACGATTGTAAATTAATTGCTCATTAAAACCAACTGTTACATTACGGGATGATAAAACAAAGACAAATCAAAGGGGATTTCTTAGAGTATGTTTGTGAGTTGATGAAAACGTCAGTATTAGGTTGGTGCTATAAAATTAGATTAAGGATGATTCCTTAAATTTTTTACTAAAGATATTAGGTATCAATCAATCACAATCGATTGTTTTTATGTCGTTTAGAGATTAGTAACAATCTTTTATCACGCAGAGATTATCTAATGACAATCTGCGTAATTCGTTTTAGTTCAAAATGATTCAATATTTGCTACGATGCAGACTAACGCTAAAAGATATTTTTTTTTGGATAGCGGTCCTATAAACTCTCAAACTAGTTCTTAAGATAATACTTTTAGTCTTGTCTTATTATGGAATCATCAGCTCATTAAACGTCCCCACCGAGGGCACGAGCCTACCCGTATAGGGTGATTAGGCCTTAGTCGTCCACGCGGGCCCAGTGCGGATTGGCCAACTTCACGCACAACCTTTGTATTTCTTCTCTGGCGTGCGCAGGTTTCCTCACGATGTTTTCCTTCACCGTAAGAGCTCGGACAAACGTATATATAATTTCGAAAATACATTGGTACGAGGCAGGATTTGAATCTGCACCCTCTAGATCGGAAGGCATCATTCCACACCAATGAGCCACCGACGCTTTCTATTAACTAATAATGGAAGCCCTCGGTGTCATCTCGCAGCGAAGTTTGTGTATGAACCATAACACTTCCCATATCCTTGACCTAACGTAATGATGTTTCAAACGTCAACATGCAATATTTTTTTTACGAGTTCGTGAACAAAAATATATTATTATTAAGATCCCACAAAAAGTCGGTAGTAAAATCGGGCTAGTCCTCGAGGCTCGTAAATTTTCTAATAATAAGGAATATAGTTCTGAGAGATATTCAATTTCCTTCTACTTGTGTATCGTCAACCATCCGTGCTTCTATAATATTCCTTTGTTTGCAAGTCATGCTTGCTTTTGTTGCTTTTTTTGTTTTATTATATCATTGCTAATTGAAGAAACACAGCAGGTTTTACTGCGTCTTCAAAAAAAAACTCAAAATTAAAGTCAGCCATTCCAGCATTAACTTTAATAACTGAAATTTCCTCAAATGTGTGAGCAACCTTTGAATATTTCCTCAGTTATTAACCATCACGTTACTCTACACCAAGATTACGGCGGGTATATATCTAACGTTTTAGATACATAACACCTAAGCGGAGAAATCGTGTTAAAGTCAAGGAGAAGGTCGTAAGTGACGTTTTTATATGAAAAGCTTAACCCGCTGAATCAAGACTTCGGTCAGATATTCGGGGTCAGAGGGACCGTGTTTATGGGGGGTGGTGAAGGGTAGCCAATGATAGGTTTCGGTGCTAGTGACGTTTTGAATTTTACTGTTGGAATGTTTAGTTAGAGTGCTGTTGTTTGCTTGAAATATCGATGGTGAGATCTTCTTTTTTAACATTGTTAACATTCAAATGTTTGGTATTTACATTTAAATGAAATGAATGAATGAAGAAATGAATGTAGAAAGAAA
>PQWD01003863.1:0-81023 GCA_019425675.1 Leucinodes orbonalis | reverse complement strand
AGTATGTTAGAAGAGTATTAAATATATAATACTATGTGGAAAATGTTGCAGATAACCATCTTGTTTGACTAACTACCAAAACAGACTTACACGTCGTGATGGTGTGTAGCAGACAGAACTTCAGTTGTTTTTTTAAATACTGAAAAGCCTCTTTTTGTATTTTGTTATACATCAATGATATTGTTTTTTAGAATATTTAGATTTCATCTCTTCTATAAAATAAGTAATTAAAGCTGTCGAAAAGAGATCTAATTAATTTAATAGAACGTAACTTCAAAAAGTTTATTACAGGCTTTGACGGAATCGATGCATTTTATTATGACCCTTCTGTCTGGTAATGTGTGTGTCAAGCGAAAAGTGTCGATGGCTTAGGAAATTCATTTGTAAACAATTACAAAATTAGATGCTTTTTGTCAATTTTAAAATTTTGTGTTATAAAAAGTTTTTACGTGGAATTTAGTAGTAAAATAATGAGTAATTAAGCTGATCCTCCATTTTTTATTATTCAGCGCCAACCTGTGATCTTCCGAGTCCGAGTACAAATCAAATTTCGCCTCGATGTTAAACGGAATACTATTTAAAATTTTCTATACCGAAAATATGTTAACCCCTGTACAACACAATACAAAGAACAAAAGAGAACCAAGTGAACATTAGTTTATCGAAATAGAAATGCACAAATTCTCAATTTCAAACAAATCCTTCGCATACAGTAGAGCCGTCGACTTCTTCGGCAATATCATTTTGAATTTTTAAACGGCATTCGATTGAGTTGGTTTGGAACATTGAAAGATATCCGCGAAGTTCACATTATTAATTTATAGAGGAACATGTACAGTCTCTGGAGAATGATATACTTCTAATTCAATTGGAAAATAGTATTCATTACTATATTAACGTTAATAATTACTATATTAACGTATTCAATTATGACTTATCTTTAAATATTTTTTGTTGAGAAACCAACATCACAATCTATAAGGTCTTTATTTTGTATTTATCTTTGATACTAAATTATTAATGAAATTATATATATTTGTGAAAATTAAATGTTTTTATTATTTTACAATTTATTTAAAATAAAAAAATTAAATCAATTTCTAATGATCTTTTCGGCGTCTTAGAAATATATCAAGTTGCTGTCATACAATGCAATTTCATTTTTCTGCATTTTCTTGAACTCACGAATCATTATCAGCTTCAGTTTGAAGTTCAACATTGTAAATTATTATATCTAGAAAGTTCTTAAAAAAAATAATACACTTCGTTAAACTATTTCATAACCCAATATAAGATTATTTACATAGCATAGAATAGCTCCAAAAAATTGATCAACATAATATTTCTTTTCTGCGCGATAATACAGAGACTAGACAAAGAAAATAACAATCAACTTTTATTATTGGTGCATACTACCTTTTACGCCCAGGGCTACCAACATCCGATAATAATACTGAAATAAATCCACGACAGTTGAGCGTTGTAGGAACGACAACCTTCAAAACAGTACGAAATACAGTTTCGTATTTTAATCGTTTCCTTTGCAAAATCGTTTACTGGTCGCATTTTAATTCAGAAAAATATTTCTTCCTTACCTTAAGCTCGTGGCAGCTTTTTAAATAAATTTTTCGGATCTTTAATTTATGGAATAAATATAAATAAAATAGTATATACGCGAGTATATTTGCAAGTCCTTGGTGTGCGTCTCAGTTTTTGCCATCACTAGCTTAATACGACTTATTATGATGGAACTGCTTGCTAGTTTTTGTTCTCCAGAATATAACTACATTTTGTTCTGTGAAAAAAGAGTGGTACATAGTAAGTGAACTTCTACTGATGACAAAGATGATCCTGATATATCATCTAATAGGAATAACGATATTATGCTAAAAGCTGATCTCCTAAATGATGCCTATTTTGTTATGTAATGGTGGCATATCAATAAGAAATTTCATCACCCCCTCTTTATCACCATTATCTTAAATAACAACGCCAGCCCTACTTAACCCCCCCGACCCACGCAATCTCGTCCTTATATAAAATTTGCAAACAGTATGAGAGAAGTTATGTTTTTCCCCTAAACCCTTCTAAAATATTGATGGAACGGCCTTGGGTATATCTGACGATAAAAAAGATATACATGCTACGGCAAAGGCTAAAATCTTTACAAAAAGTTATTGATAACACGAATGGCGTGTAATAAAATGGTCTGGAGTGGTACAGCGAACGGGTTAAATAATGTTTATGCGTTTGCAGGAGCAGATTTTTTAATCTTACTTTACGGTGTTGAGTGTTAAGTGCTTAGTTTATGTACTTTTATACTTCGCTTAGTTAAAGCTGAGTTGCAGTTTGAAATCGAAGTGGAATGTAGGCTTTAGATGCAGTATAGGTACAAGCGACGAAACTACTTGCAAAAATATTTAGTAAAATGATAAACATTGAAAACTTCAACATTGTTTTCAAAATTTTGGTATAAATTAATGCCAATAAAACTTACAACTGAACCATTGTCGTAAAGCTAAAAATGTAAAATGGTCAGTATGTGGTATTCAGCCAGCAATACCGTCATCACGATTCGCTGCATGAAAATAACGCTACGTTAACTCTGTACATTAACTTTAACATGTTAGTTAAGCTTCGCGTTTCAATGGTTTTGCAAACTGTATCCATATTGTTATTTGACGACCCATTTGGTGTAACGGTTGAGACGTTGGCTTCTACACCAAGGGTTCCGGGTTCGATTCCCGGGCAGTACAAACATTTGTGTCCATGATCATTTATGTTTGTATTGGTCTAGGTGTTTTCTATGTATAATATGTATGTACAAAACTATAAGTATGTAGTAAACAAAAGTATGAATGATCGCTTCAGTCTCATTCTAGAATATAAGCTGGAAACCTCCTGCTTGTATTCTAGAGACACAATCTCTTAAAACAGTATTGTTATAATGATACATCAGCATTTTTGTACCAGAAAAGACGAAGTAATATTATTGTAACACTGTTTTAAGAGATGCCGGACCAAGTTATACCGCTGTTTATTACTTAATCGAATCGCTTTGAGTACCTGTCCGAGTTGTTCGAGTAGGTATTTGAAATCGACCTATTGGTCCTTTGAAGGTATTCTCTGATTGAGATTTATGAGCAAAATTCAAAGGAACTGATTGTAGAAATGTTAGTTACCGTTTGTAATAAATATACCTTTTTTTATCCTCTATAGGCAGACCAGACATTTGACCGCCATCTCACCTGATGTAAGTGATGATGCGGCCGAGGAGGATCACGCCTGCCTAGAAACAGCCTATTCACTGTTGCCTTGAAAATGGCCAGTTTGTAATGATCGGGGAACACATACGGAGGCAAATTTCGCATGAAATTGGAATATATGGAATTAATTTGTATTGATCTTATTGAACCGATGGTTTGTGAAAGGTCACTGGTTCATGCCGGGGAAGGAAAGCATTGAAGGATGTTTGAAATGGGCGAGACCTATGTCCAGCAGTGACCTGCGATAGGTTGAATAGAAGGGGAGACTTTAGGTGTAATAGCCGAGGTATCCTGAAACGAGCGAGGTCATTAAACTTATTATTGATAATACTTCAAATTTATTCCCATTTATTTATTATGGACAACCAACAAATCTTACACTAATTTAATCTATAATACAATAACTTAAAGTAGAAATAACATGCCAAGTGCAGATTCAATTACAGGTTGCCACGATGCATTGTGTTTAGTGTGAAAATACACTTACTTTGTTTATAAGTTATGACTTTAGATTAAAAAAAAAACCATTAATCTTTAAGTTTAACTAACAGTTGTCTTTTATAAGTTGACTGGTTAGACCTGAAAATCCTATAACCAGGTCACACGAGAAATATATAACAACGATACAAAATATTAAATGGCTTCAGCTAATGTGTATTTGAGTAGGCGACTTTCGGCCCGCCGAGGTTATTCGTTATTATTATCTGCAAGATTTATCAAGTTTCGTACGAGACCCGAAGTTAATTTAGCTAAAAAAGGGCAAACTTAAATGGCACTTGGAGCAGTAACAGTCATTAGGGCTGAAACGTTCCAAAGTGACGAGAAAAGGGCAAAGGCCTTGTAGGTTGAGAATCTAAAACTAATTGCTTCTTTCGGGTGACAAGCAACAAATGATAATAGAGGCAATAAATATTTTAAATGAATCACGTACCTAGAAATGACACCGCTTTTAGCTCCCTTACCTTGTATTTTTCACAATGTTCGTATATAAATTGAATGAGAGTTTTTGCCAGCTATGTTGAAACCCTCCGGGCCGATGAATTGACGACTTGCGAAAGGTCGCTGGTGGAGGCTGGATGAGAAAAGCGGAGGACCGGGATATCTGGCGCAAAATGGGGGAGACCTATGTCCAGCAGTGGACTGCGATAGGTTGAATAGAAGTCGATACTTAGCTGGCAAAAGGTGTAGAATAGTATAACATACGCCATCTGTATCATTGTTACGTTACATTTATGTCTGTGCAATAATTAAATAGTCAAAAATATGTACTTTTTTATCACATTTCAACCTTTCAGACAATTATTTTCATAAAACAACTTATGTTATATACATAGCTCGATGGTTAAGCAAGCTAGCTTAATAAGTTCTAGAGACGGAGTTATGGCTAACGTGGTTTGAATGCCCTTCAAACCAAGAGCCAACTTTAAATCGGTAATGAGAGTTTAGGAGTATGTTGAACAGAAGGCACAATGAAACCTAGTAAATGCTTTACTCTCCCTCTCTTCAACCTATCGCAGTCCACTGCTGGACGTAGGTCTCTCCCATTTGCGCTAGATATCCCAGTCCTCCGCTTTCTCATCAGTTTCCACCAGCGACCTTTCCTAAGTATCGTCCATCGGCCGGAGGGTCCTACGTACGCTTGCCAAGACGTGGTCTCCACTCCAGAACTCGTCTGCTCCAACGGGATCGGTTCTACGACATACGTGACCAGACCACTGTCACTTCAACTTGTGATTGACGGCAACTATGACGGTAACCTAGTTTCTGACGGATTAAATCATTTCTAATCTTATCCCTAGAGAGATGAAGCAAGCATAAGCTGCTCCGTTGCGCGTTGCGTGACTTTAAACTTGTGAACCAATCCCGCAGTCAGTGTCCATTTCTCAGCTGCGTATGTTAGCACGGGTAGGACGCCTTGCTCAAAGACTAATACAAATAAGGTAATAATAATTTAAGGGTCTTCAATTAAACTTGCAACTGTTGACGTTATACTTCAATCTTCTATCATCTTTCCAGTTTTCATACCAACCTGCATGCTGTACAAAATGTAAAAAACGGCTTCACCCTACACAATATTTTATCTTGGAGCACACATGTGACGAGCCAAGGCATGTTTACAAATTCGACATGCAACATCGGATGTCTTTGAAATAATGCAGACAGAGTTGGCATTTTGTAAACAGAGTCAATACTAGTATACATTCTACTGGGTTATTACATGAGGAAAACTATTATATTAGTCCCTATTCCATTTCCTACCTATATATCATTGGAAGTACGAACATTTTCCAGTTATTCGTAGTGCTAGTGATTAATAATTATAATATTATTTTCTGTGCCTTAATTTCAAGTTTAACTTATCTGTTTTTACTTATCATTGGAATTTCAGCCACATATTGTCTATTGCTAAACAAAGGTCTTTCCCATTAATTCCATACCTAATTTCTTCATCCAGCAGCCAACCTTGTGGATGGTCCTATACTAAGCTTACCAGCATCGACAAAATGTAGCCCACGTAGGGCTACATTTCGTTTAACTAAAAATTTGTATAAATAAGAAATAGATCAGTGGCTTCAAACAAAGCATTAGCTTCACCATATGTTGCTGCAAAATTCTGGTATTGAAATACCTCTCCCTGTATAAACTAAGGCAGGAATTTCACAAATTCAACATTTTCTTACAAGTAACGTTCAACAGTTTTTATGGCTGTGCTCCTTGCACGGAGCAGTTTAAGATTTTATATGACTTTTAAAGTAGTTCAGTTTTTGTAGCTACGAAGTGTTGAGCAGCCCTGCTCTGAATGAAGTTTGGTGTTTAATTCAAGGTAAACACATGGTTTGATTCGTTTAGAGATTAATTTTTGGAGGCCAAGTTTTTTTCAGAACACTCATATCTTTACGTGCTTCATTTTGCCGAATAAGTAGTGACCACAGACATCCGAATATACAATTAGACTGGACAAGCTGCCAAGTTTATAGGCACTCCAGTGTCGCAATTTCTTTTCGGTTCTTACCTGTGAAAATTATTATATTTCTTGGTAAATTTACTGATTCATTGCGATGATGGCATGTTACAATTGCACAGGATGGCATTTTGGAAAAAAACGGTAATTTCTTCTAATATTCGTGCGTCTTGACTCATCTTACAGAGCATAAACTGGCAGCCAGTGTATGCTCGTTGAGCTTATATTTGTCGCACTTTAAACGCGGCTTGCCCCATCTCCTGTATTGGGATATCTGTGGTAGTGACTGATAACACTAAATAAATGCGGCTAGTAGAGTCCCTGTTTTATGAAATCTTCTAGG
The DNA here is from genome assembly GCA_019425675.1 of Leucinodes orbonalis. NCBI lineage: Eukaryota > Metazoa > Arthropoda > Insecta > Lepidoptera > Crambidae > Leucinodes > Leucinodes orbonalis. Next base: position 74,452 of record PQWD01003863.1, on the reverse strand, counting down.
TAATCCCTGAAGTAAGTTGTAATTCTCTTCCTGAAATAACGTAAAAAATAACCAATGCCATCAATTTTAACTCAGAAAGTAAGATATCTTCCGCTCTTTTAATTGATCCCACGCACTATGTTAAATAATTCCTAAATTTACTCATATAACTTTTATTTTAACCGTCGATTCTTGAGTACGAATTCACTTCAGTGTTTCCAATACATTGCAAAATTAGTTTTAAACATTGGCAGCAGTCTTACTTTGCCGAGTAACAATAGGCTTAAATAAACTATAATTTTGGTTAACATTAAAAAACTGTCGTTGATTTCGTCAAAATTTTGAACTGCTTATATCTGAAATTAAACATAGGGTGTAAGTTATTATTTGTTACCTGTAGAATCTCTTTAACCCTGATGACATCTTATCATGAATGTGCTTAGACATAACATTAATGTGATATTCCCACATAACCATGATATACTGATGAATATTAACGAGTGTTTCCTTGGTGAAATATATTACTGACATTTTGGTGCTTTGAGAATATAGGTCAATTGTCAGATGTGTGCACTGCGCAATTAATCACTGTAATGAAGATGGCTTTATTTTGAATGGTAACGTTTTGGTGATAATTACATGATTTCAAAGCAAGCTCAATAAGTTGTGGGTTGGAGAATTTGATGATTGTACAGAAATTTGGTGTACGACTATTAATCAATCGGTTACCTTGGGAATAATTCCTCGCGTCGATTTTCAAAAGGTTTGCGACTTATTTTGGCCATTTCGCGACTGAGGTACTCGAAGATGTCAAGATGTCCACAGACATATTTACAGCGTCATCTAGCTTCATAGACTACCTTACCTTAATATGGATAAAAACAAAAGATAAACCTACCCGTTTTTATGTAAATATACAATTTTAAAATAGATAGCTACAAAGTTTGTATATGATAATGAAAACGCATTGACATTCTTGTGCATTTTTATAACTTACATATATACATAGAATACATTCAGACCTAAACAAACAGACATACAAACTCCAAGAAGTTATTGTTATTTAACGCAAAAGATCGCCGTGAACATTCTCAATATACATAGGGAAATTAACATGTAATTATTAGTAACAGTGGTGTATATGCTTCAAAATTTATAATTGATATGTTCGTTGGAAATTTATCAAAACAATAACTACAACTATGTGGGTTAATTATGACTTCAACTTCGAAATCATATTAAGGGATGCCTTCGACTAAGTTTGAATAAGTTCAAAGTTCATTTTAAATTACCATTTAACGATAATAAGATATTATTAGAAATATTTCGGGAATTGTTATAGTTAATACCTCTGATCTACCAATTAATCTGGTGAGATATGAAACAAATATAATCCAAAACATGTCAAGTGGAGATCTTGAAGTTCTTGCCCCAATTTGAAATAATAAACAGAACAATACGCTAGAAGGATACAAATATAAACGTAAGAAGATAGTACATCGTAATAAAGACAGAACATCTGTAGCGCCTACTTATTTGAACTCAAAGATATTGTGTGCACAATAAATACAGGTTGTAGCCTAGAGAAACTGGCTCACTCTTTTAAACTTGCAAAGCAAGGACCGGCTTGGTTCTGTTAAAGTTTTGACGTTAAAAAGAAAGCATTGCCTTCATGTCTCAATAAAGTGAACATGGAAAGTTTGCAGAAGAGTTTACTCAAGTAGTTGAAATTTAACCTTTAAAGGTAGCCTTGGCTCAGTTTCGAAGCTATTTGCATCTCCATTGGCTACAAACGTTTACATACTTAGTGCAAGACTATTAAGTTAGTCGCCGCTTTTATAAATTGACAAAACTTGGTCCTACACCGTTAAGGACTAAAACGGCCTCGCTCATGAAGAATGTTCCGGAAAGTTGGATGATAAATTGAATCTTATTTTGGTAGACATAAGGATAAAATTTTCTAAGAAAACTCGTCTTTTCTATTCTTGCCGATTCACTATTTAATCCTTTGTTATTAAGATAAGTAAAATAATAATATTGATTGTTACTTACGTAATTGATAAAGAGGAAAAGACTAGCGAAGGAAAGAGATGCTGGTTAATGATATATTTGTAAAAAGTATTTTCCTTAGGAGCATTTGTATTATGGTTGTCGAAATCAAATGGATAAGAAGAATACCAGTTTTCTAAGTCAAGATGTATTATAACAATTGTGAAAAGTCATTGTGAATGGAAAAAATAAAATAAATTATTATTATTATTTTATTTTGCTCCATTTATTTGGCCGAGTAGGTATAAGGCCGCCTGGAAAGATTCCTCAATAGTAAATTTCCATTGACATTCACACAGCGCCATCTAATCCGAACTTAACATTTAGCATGTAATAGGGGTACTAAACAACGGATAAACATAATTTTATAATTTTTTGTCTTGATATTTTCGTCACAAGTTAGTAGTTTACTAGGTGGTAGACTCGATACTGAGTCGTATAGGTAGGTACCACCGCAGTGCTAGATATCATCCCGTGAAACAGGAGTGTTATGCACTTTTGTGTTTCGGGATGAGGGCACTGTAGCTAGTGAAATTACCGGGTTTAAGAGACCTAACATCTGTTGTCTTGGGTAACGGGCGCAGTGCGGCATTGATGGAGGATAATAACTATCTATCAGTTGTTGGTCTCTTTAATGCCGCTCTGTCATGGTCTGGCGTATCACTTACCATCAGGTGAGCGTCCAGACCGTCCTGTACACTTATAACAACATAAAAAAAGTTAGGGCCAAACACTGAAAGAAGTCCTAAAAATATTATTAACATAATATCTTAATGGCATTTCGTCTCGCCAGTGCCACGTTTTTTAAAGATTAATTCATATCACTTCATTTTTTATCAAAAATTTGTATTCCCCATTTAGCATTTTAACACGTCTCTAATAAACAATCTGTGTACCTGACTCGATCCATCTTTGTAAAAGGCACATATTACGAGGCGTTCGGGTTTTAGATGGATGATTAAGTAATGGGGCTTCAAACATTGTTTATTTCGGGATCGGTTTGTATGTTTAATTCAAATCAAATCGATCATTTATGTGTTAGATTGCTAACAGCAAAGTTTCAATTATTTAATCAACATGCGAAATGTTCGGTTTGCTCGTTCACCATATTTAGTTGACTAGAGAATATTTGCTGTGTAATTCTAAAATAAATTTGATGTCAGCACTGTTTGTATTGAATATTATCGATTATCTTGAGACTTAAGATGCCATTGTAGAATTATTGAATTACAAATTAAAGCCAACTTAATCTAGTGCTTGCGTAGTATTCCTAGAAATCTATTATTACACACTTGAATAAGAATATGTTGAAAATATTGGAAATTTTGGCTTACAAATATGGCAAACATCATCAGATAATGTTTGTACCAACAAAATGCCAAGTTAAAGTTTAAAAAATTATAATTAAAAAATTTCGAAACGAATTTTAGAGATTTTATATTGTTGGGAGATTGTCACTAAGATATTCTCTTTATTATTTTTTTGTCAACTGACGAAAAAACAACAACATTGTCAAGAAACGGACGGAAGATTTTAACGTATTCTATACCACAATAACGCTGTAAAATTGAAATAAAGTTGTTCCAGTAACAGAGTCTCTATGGCGTATACACGCTCTTTTATCTCTGGCAACATTAATCTTATAGTACGGAGGACTCGTACGTTCTTATAACAAAGGTTCCCGTGTATGTAGTTTTAAAATAACGAATCTTTTCATTTTATGATATATATTACTCTAAAAACATTACATTTGTCTTTTGCACAAAAGCTGACAATGGACCTATTTGTCATCCCGAAATCGCTATTATATGTTTGAAGATTGCGATTCTGGAACTGTATGCAGTAACTTGTTCTGCTTTAACAAGTTATCGTTGTATGCTGTTAAGATTTATATTAAGTTTAAATATAGGGAATTTTGAACAGTTTTGATAGAAAATAACTCAACAACAAAACAATGACATTCCACTTAAGTTGTAACGTACAGTATATTCTAAATGTAGTTTTACGGACAAAAACGTTAAGATTAAATAACAAAAGCATTTAATATGTGGTAGTTCGAGTTGTAAGTACTTTACAGCAGTACTGAATAATGTTGTTTTTATTTCATTCATTAAGATTAAAAAAGATAGCCAGAAACCCTAAAAAGATTTTTAATTCGATGTTTATCAAAATGTCTATTTCTATGGTCCTCTTCCAAAAAAAAAAATATTAAAGATTTGCTTTGTTTCATCTCGAAATATTGTTTTTTCAAAAATAAAGTAACGATGCCTCATAATCTAATTATCTTATTACTACGTAATGCTATAAAGCATGTATATGAGGAATATTTTTTAAAGATGAACAGCTATGGTATTCATTTTATAGATCAACAATGTCAACAAAAAGACAATTTGACAAGATCAATCGATTGATCAGTATACCTAACCAACAATAAAACAGCACAAGCAATGAATTGAATGATTTATTTGAACTGCGCATGAAGTAATTCCTGATATAATAAGGATGAAATGCTACTTTTTCAACGCGCTCCCCAAAGCACACGTAATATGGAAGAATTTGTTTTATATTCGCCATAAAATAGCTAGTGTTAACGTCTGCCATCTTTAAAGTCATTGCTCCCATATATCCCCCTCTGCGACATATACGCCGCTTGGAATGAAATTTACTATGTTGTTTTCATTATTAGTTGGTCTGTGCGTCGATCCTTTATTTTTTCCTCTATTTTTTATTCCATACGTTTGTTGCCATCTGTTCGCACGGATGATGCTCTTGTGAATTTCGCAAAACGTATTTTGCATTATTAGTTTTGTCCAGGCATCTGTTTGTGTGGAATAAGGGTAAATAAATGTTTTTTTCAATATTACAGTTATAGACTTACAGAACAATAAGGAGGTCTTATTTATTTGGTGATATTTTTCACAAATCTGTTATATCATTAAGTACGATACAAAAATCAAATGAAGAATAAAATAAATTTAAAAAAAATCTTTATTTTCTTTGATGCATTTATATAAAGTATCTTATAATTTCTCCCTATCTCGACTTCTGTCTATAGAACAACTAAAATGGTGCCATGACTTAGTATGATTGAGATATTAACTCAAATATGCTTCCATATATAGTATCTTACGCGCGCATAAAAAGTATATCCCGCTTTTACTTGCCAAATTTGTACGGACAAATTGTAGCGTGTATATTTTATCACAATTAATCTATTAAGGCTACACTAGAATATCGATTAACGTATTATCTCCACCCTGTATCAGTTTCATGACCGTATAAATCCGTATTGACCTATAAAATAATTGAATCGCCCCTAAAATCCGGTAAGAGATTACCTAACTCTGCGGAACTTTAGATATGGTGGGCCAAAGTGAGTTCCTTGCAGTACACCAAAATTTAATAATACAACCGTGTTCATACCAATAACAACGGCATATCATATTGCATCGGAATGAGTGAAATTAATGTTTGCAAGGAAATGGAAGGCATACCCGGTGGATGTATTCCCTCATGGTACATTTTCGTACCCAACCCTCGGTTGGATCCAAATATAGTGTTATATACATATATTATGCAGATGTATTTGGGGTATTATCAAATCCAAAGGTTGGCTTTGATGTATCATCATGCGATTTCTCTTTATGAGGACATATTTATAACTTATTGTATTAGGCTTACTAGCCTAATACAATAAGTTATATGTATATGTTTATGTAAGGTTCTACTGAACCTTAATTTAGGTTCAGAAGGCCAAGGCAATTAATTTTATATAATACGTTATGATTTCTTATATGAGTGTGTAACGTTTATTAGATATTGTTCGTTTATATCAATTTTTATACAATTTTTATAATTACGGTTAAACGAATTTTTTCTTGACTCCGTCATTATTTACTTTTATTAGTGTTAATAAAAATGAATAATCATCACCGCAATATTAGCAAAGTTATTGTAATTTTATCTTGTTTAATTAAGTATAACTTCATTATTTAAGTTTGATAGAAATGTAATCTGCATTGGACAAACAAGAAAATTAATTAAGTCAATTTGTAATTATTCTTAAGCTGTTTCTGCTTAATTAGCTTTCTTTTGAAGTAATTATAATTGGTACCCAATATCAGACAACACGGTGAGTGTATTTATGTTACAATTTAAATTATAACCTTTTTATGTTCATTAATATGAAAAGGCTGCTGAACATGCTTCCCAAAAGACATTTCACCGATTTACTACTTACCTAAAACATATGAATTTTATTTTCATTAAATCGAATGAAAGCAAGTCCGACGAACGCTTTGCAGGATCAAGGAATAAGTACAATTATTACTCGGCAAAACAAAATAGCTAAGACGGGTTACGTTAGAACTAAGACCCTGACGCTCAACCAAATTCTAATTACATATATATTAATTCGATAAAACGTTCATGCGTTAAATAGATGAAAAATAATTTTTAGTTTTTAAAGTATCCAGTTAGTGGTGTAATAACTATCGAAAAAAAAGGTACTGGACTAAAATGAATACTGTACATATCTCCTAAAAATAATGCTGTCTTAGAAAGCCTGTGTCCAGTGAGGAGAAGGCTAGGTTCATTTTCATTTTATCATTTCAAAGCTCTTTTTCATCATAGAAGTAAAAGCTGTTTTATGACTTCGCATTTAATTTTTGCATTGCCAACAGCGTGTACTAAAAGTTTTTGCTGTGCTAATATACACATCCAAATGAATGCGCTTAATGATGATGAAACAGAAACGAGAATCACATGAATATCTTTTCATATTTTTATTAAGAGTATGTACAGTACACCGTGTAAATATTAAATTAAAACAATAAATGTTTTCCAAAACAGTAAGCAATAAATCTTTTTATAACAAATTTCTGTATCAATAAAATGTTTGCAAAATCTTTTAAATTCGAACCGCGTTATACGTAACATAAGATAGCTATGATGATTTCGGACTCATTATGAGAAATAGTAATTTCCTCTAAAAAAAATTGTTTAAATGAATAATTTATTTAAAATGAAAGGTAACAAGAAACAAATTCACTTGCCACATGGAAACATACAAATAAGTAATATGTATCATAAAAATGAATAAAAAACAAGCAACCTAAAAATATACGAAAATTAAGAACTAGCAGCCAAACATACCTACCATATTCCTAAAAATACTCATCATCATGTGAATACATTAACAAATCGCTAATTAATCAGCTGAAGAGCACAAACTTCCAACTGTAATAAAACTAGAAATATTTCAGTAATTCCGTATTCCTTCCGAGACAATGTTGAGTGTCAAGTCAACCTATAGGGAAATCTTCAACGGACATGTTAATGTATATGAGATTGTAGCTAGCTATGCAACTTAACACTACGCGACACAGATGTGCAAGGAAGTATTCTTGCTAAATATTTTCAGCTTGAAGTGAACAAACGAGGTTAACATGTTAATGTTGTGAACAATAACGGACCTTCTGCAACGTCTGTTGAATATTTGAAACCCAAAAGGATCCAAGGAAATTGGTTCAACCTCATGAACCTGCTCTGTACATGCCAATGTTTTGGAATTTATCACGAATATATACGGGAATTTAATCTATTTAGAAAGTGTTTGCGACCCCGTAATATATATTTTACACAACAATTTACTAAAGTAAAGTTGTTTTCTGAAAGCGGAGGGAAATAGTTTCCTCAATACGTAAATAGAATTTGGGGTATATTTGTGGGGGAGATCAAGAATGGTTTTTAAAATAATACATTTTGCAGACAGTACTCATCCATCACGTGCCACTTCATCTGTTTACATTCGAAATGTATTAAATATTGAACACGAAAAACGATACATTCTAATCACCAGATAGAGGTAGAGTCATAAAAAAAATTGACGATTCAAAAGTATCTATAACAGATTTATTTGAATAAATATTTTTTTCTTTCTTTCACCATGACTTGTGTAAAGTATTTCCACAGACACACACATAAGAAGTAACTTTCACAACCTTATGTGGTATCAATCGGTGGGATTGTTGTAAGATTATTTTTCATGAAAAATACTGAAATACCGTCAGATAATATTGTGTTTGACAACGCTACAATCAAAAATAAACTATTTGGAGTAATAATCTAAGTTTTTTTTTTCAAATTTGTTGTTCTATATGTGTGTATAATATATGAATTCTGCGTGATTTAAAGTTAAAATATTTTTTCTGCAGCTAAAAGATCTTCATTTTCAAACGATTTCCAAGGGCGAATCTCTTGGAAATCTTCCATACTTTAAAGATTCTCAGTAAAAGTAACTAAAAGTTTGTTGCTAGAAAATTCTATTAAACTAAATACTTTAATTTCATTGAAGAGTACAATAGCATCGTCGAAATTTTGTAACTGAATTACTATCTTGAAGTTGTTGTTATGTTCATTAGTTTATATAATGATTTTAATGTAGATTATAGTGGAACGTTTATCATCTAGTGCCACCACGACAGTTACATTACGGGGCCAACAACGGGCCCCATGGGAACATTCTCACACTTCCCATTCATGAATTGTGAGATTCTTATAATGGGCGTACCAACATTCGTACTATATGTGATCAAGAAGCATCGGGTTTGTTAATTGGTAGGTTATTAGAAGGAAAAGATCGTTTGATAAATTTGTTTTGAAGGTTCTTTTTATATAAACTTCTTGTACATTTTTTAAAATTAGCTTGTACCCCATACTTATATGTTTAACTGATATATAGAATAAAATGTTCTTGCGTATAAGACCTTATATACTCTCCATCAGGCACTTTAACTTTAGAAATCGATCTATATTATTAAAAGGGTATCAATTCTATACACTTTCGCGTTAGTTGATGACTGATTGGCCAAATAAATTTCCAATCGAGATCATTCGATATTCACGTGGGAATGTACGGGAGCCTATTAAGGCAAACGAAGCGATATCAATTGTATCGAGACGATACCCCTTTCGGTTCTATTAACTTTGGAGAAAAAGTCCACATAAAACTTTGCTCCGGAGCGAGAGACACAACTCCGGCTTATTTGCACGCAAAATGTTTTGATTTTGTCCCGCAACGTTCCCGTTTCAAACCCGGGATTTGTGTTCAATTCGTGTTTAGATAGTGTGGGATCGTATCGATATTAGAACAATGTATTTTGATGTTGTAATTCCTTTCCATAGTGTTCATGTTTTAGATTCAAATTATCGTTATCTGTTCCGTCAAATGTAATTTCTCGATATTTCATTTCAATGGGTGTTTTGGTTTCAAAACTGTTACCAGTATTTCGTCGAACTGCAAATTGCGATGTACAATGGTTAAATGATCGTTTAATATTTTAAAATTTACTCGTCTGTTTCTGAAATGCTAATTTTATTGGTTTGTCAATTTGAGTGTTAAAAATCTAAAATAGAGCAGTGTGCATTCTGCTTTTCCAATTCTTTCTGTTAGTTAATGCACTAAAGTGAAGATCAATGCCTATTGGTATTTAAAATAAACTAAAAATAACTAGTGTATCGATATTTTACATCAAAGTCTTACGCTTACGACGGAAATACTAAACCGCGAAGTTCTATCGATAAAGTACACAACTTTATGCAGCACTAGTGCTACTTATTTTATCGCAAAGTTTTTCTCGTTCTTCTGGATTGTCATTCTTTTACACGAGACCGCTAGATTGGATTTTACGTATTTATAGAATACAGCTCTCGGGAGGTTCTCCTTAGGACTAAATGTCTACAAGAGTTAGCGTTACGCATACAAAAATGTTGTTCTCGGCTTAAACATTTATATTTTGACCTCTACTCGGACTTTTGTAAGTCAAAACTTTAACACTGAAAAATGCCTTTTTCGTGTGTTTTAGGCGCAAATTCAAAGCTCAGTTCGTTTAAGAATACAAAATGTACCCAGTCATACCAATCTTTGTTTGTAAGAGATTGCGTTTGATATGTTTCTCAGAATACAAACTAGGCTATTAACAATGTAAATGAAGTCATATATTTCTATATCACTCGTTCCAGTGGGTACTGTGTCTTTAAGTTTACTCACAAACAAGTATTTTTTTAAACCACCTTAACTAAAATCTATAAATGTTAGTTTGCTACAGCATATTAAAATAAATGCATATTAACAGACTAAATACATAACTACAATGTTCTATCACGAATTCGTCTTTGAATCTTTTGCTATCGCAAAGAAATCCAATATACGTATATGATTATCTTGCATTTTTCTTGTTACCACAAATATATTTTAATGAGAGATACGAAATGTGTTAATGAGAAGAAGAGTAACAAAATATCAAAGAATAATTACGTTTCCATACTGCTAAAAAATATGTGAAAAGAAAATTTGATCCATAATATTATTTGATTTGGTTAAAGCTTTTACTTATTAACATTTCATTGAAACATATAAGTAACGTGATTCTGAAGTACAGCATTAGTTTTATTTATTTAAAAAATTCCTGGCAATGGGTACCAGTCTCAGCAAAAAGCTGGGCTAGCCCAGCGCTTATTTTCAGTTTGGCCCCTGGGATAGTTCTAAATGTTTTTAATTTGGAGGCATTGTGCGAAGCAACTTTAGTGTGTGTATTTTATAAATTAGTGCACATGCTGCACTTAAAGTAATAATGTGTGCGTCCAGTATCGAACAGTTTGATGTAAGTGTCATGTAGGTGTAAGTATAGGTGAGTGTGTGTATAGTGAGCCACGAGGAAATGAAAAAAATGTGTACAATAGTCATCAATTTATTTCCACCGAGGGTTTTTTTTGTTGATCTTCCAGGTAAAATTTAACTGTCGCTTTTACTAACGATACCGTGTATCACATTCGTCAAATATTATGACTGTTACAATAATTATTTATCTTAGTACTAATCTCATCACGTAATACAGAATATTAAAACATTACTACGGTATTAACTTTGCTCATTTGCGCCTGCCTAACCTATTTAGATTCGGTATTTGACTCTATTGTAGAATCTTCAGCCTTAGCTTTTAATATGCAGTTGCATTTCAGAGCGATATATCATTCTTTTCTTATATCGTACACCATTGAGTGCATCCTAAATTCTCACTTTGAATAGTATAGCACTAAAATTATACTATCTCTTGCTACTAGGTACAATTTAGAAGAAATATGCACGCGCTTTGTTTTGATAAGGGAAATATATTTCCAATAAAAATTGGCGGTTGGACTACCGAAGCCAATGCTATAAAAATGTTCAGCGTTTTTTAAAAGGCAACTAATTCATCTGAACAAGACAGAAGCATTTTATTGGTTGTATTGAGAAAACAATTAGCTTAAGATTTTCCATCGTATAATTATGCTGTGTTAAATTGACAACAGTGACAATATCTTTGTAGAAATTTTCCAGAATGGATGCTCATTTCAATTCTGTATCTCATCAATGATTAGTTAATAATATGATTCTATCCCCTATTTAACTAACGAATGCACTCATGTTTGTACATTTTTAGAATACATGGTATATATTACATACATTAACAAACTCATTTTGTTGTTATATTTATAATCAAAGTATAACAGTATAATAATGTTTTCAGCAAAATGGAAAGGGCCTGAAGGACGAAATTTTTTTCGTAATTGAAAAAAAAGGAAAATTTAAAGGTTTCATTTTTAAATTACAAAAACAACATTTATGGTTCAATAAATCATTCGCCATATTTTTAATATTTCAAAAATACCTAAAAAATCAGCTCCGGAATAAACGTGGAAATTTTAAGCTTTCTAGTTTTTGCTTCCTACCAGAATACAAAAAAGGCCGGGATAAACTTAATGTATCTGAGTGCCATCCCGGAAAATCCCCCAAGAGCGTTGCGGGTCGGAATTGAACAATCATAGCTTAAGTTTAACTCCTACTGGTTATTGAAGCGTTTGCTTCGTTTTTTAATTCCTTTTTTTAGTCTCTTTCACTTCCTGTGTTTGTCTTCATCACATGTGTTAAATATTATAAACTATGTATTCATTTTTATTATAATTGTTTTCTTTCAATTTAATAGTTAACTTAGTTTTAAAATAAAATAATGTTATTTCAGTTTATTAATTATTTTCAAAATCACTTCACTAAAAACCTTATTGGTTTTTGTACGGGACTTGATAAATAAATTGGAACCATCTTTTATATGGTAATTATAAATAATAATATAATTTTCTTGGATCTCGCATGTTACAAAAAATACTGCTCCCTAAGCAATATTAACATCGTTAGACATTTTTTTTTACAAGAAAAAGACGGTAATGGATTCACAATTAAAAATATAAATGGCAATCATTAGATACGTTTATATTAGTTTACGGGTGAACATTTTTAAAACCAAAGTAAAGAGGTTTCGCTAAGCTCAGAAGAAATTAGTCAAATGAGACCAATCTAACTACGAATCACCAATTATTTCAGTTTTGAGTAAGGCTTTGGTAATTAAAAAACATGGTTTACTATTACGCCTGTAGCTAAGGGATTTACGAATTACATCAAACGAGCAAATTTACCTTCTAGCAATATTAATATGAAGAAATCCTTTAATAAACCCGACGAGTTATACCACCGCACATTTACCGAATTAGAATCAAATGTATATGAAACCGTTTGTAACAAAAATATTTCCAACATTAAAGCTCGCTCTAATTTCCCTTTGAATCTATCTCGGATTTTCGCGGTAATTAAAAAAAACGAAAGAACCTTTAGCACGTCAGAGGCACGGCTCTTTTAACTTGTATTTGGACTAGAATTTTTCATATTCAATTACAAACATGAACTGGAAAATGTTCGTGTAGTTTTAGAGATATTTTAAGTAGAATAGTTTATTGAGTACCTGCAAAACCATCTTTTTGATTTGATAGCATTAATGTGTTTAAACTCTCGTAATGAAAGATTATTTATAAAATGGATAATTTTGTAAAGGCAATTTTAGTTCCTGTTACAAGAGGTATAGATTAGATATCGTGAAAATAAGTTTTTCTTGAAATTTTTGTTGGTAAATAAGATTCGATGTTCGAATTTAAGAAAATATACATTATGACTAGAGAGATGACCATCACGTTTTAATTTTGAAATGCAAACCATTTAAAACAACAACCAAAGAAAAACTATCACAGAAAGTTAGTGCATAAATGTACATATCCGGATAGTTGATCCATTTACATGATTGCGTAATGCATTTTGGTTCTATATTGTTTTTGAATTTTCAGCTGCTTTAGGTGAAATTGTAAGGTTCACATCACATGACGCTATTTAGACACTTGCTGTTTTATAATGATTATCGACTTCAAGTTGAAAGTATTAGAAGAACTCTCTGGAATAACAGATACTAATTTTTGCCATGTTAACCTTAAAGTATGCTTTATTTCATTGATACTCTAAATATCATGATTCAACCATCTGAGTCAAGCCAAAGCCAAAGTCAAAATCAATTAATTCAAATCAGGCTTACAAAAAGCACTTATGACGTCATAAATTGTAATACATAAGGTATGAATCTCTTTGCAACCTTTTAAATTTTCTTAAAAAAACATAATTACTGTTTGTACTGCCCCGGTTAGAATCCAAAACTTTGGTGTTGTAGCCGACGTCTCAACCATTTTCCCAAATGGGGGTTTTGGGCCTCTGGTAACTGGTCTGTATGACTATATGTCATACACACGACGAATTCATCAAAAACCGTTTAATGTCAGTTTTCTAGGAAAAAAAACATAACAGAAGTTGAAGCCGTTTCCTCGCACTGTTATATTCAGGTCGGAAGAGTTGTCTTTCAGGAATAAAAACGCTAGTGACGACAGATGTGGTAATATCTTATTTCTTTATGGTCCCTCGGTGAACATTTGCTAAATTAGTATATGTAAAAAACTCATTTCATATGATATTCAATGGATATATGGTGATAATAACCGTCATATATTTGGAAGAATATCTTCTTCGGTTAGAATCATATAAATAAAATCTTTAGTTTTCTTTATCCTGCTTGTTATTACTGATGAAGGTAAAAAACTTTGGCTCAGATGGCGATATGTCTGTTATAATTGCTTAAACTGTTATGGTATTCGGAAACTACGAAAGTTCACTAATCGACGACTCATTTGGTGCCGCGGTTGAGAGGTCGACTGCATCACCAAGAGTTCCGGGTTCGATCCCCGGGCAGTACAAACATTTGTGTGCATGGACATGTCTGTTTGTGATGGTTTGGGTGTTTTCTATGTATAATATGTATGTATTTACAAAAAAATTAATTATGTTTATCCGTTGTTTAGTACCCATAATACAGGCTTCACGCTTAACTTGGGACTAGATGGCGCTGTGTGAATGTCAGTGGATATTTATTATTATTTAATTAATGAATCGGTTTAAAATTTCCTTGAACGAGTTATTTATCATTGTAAAAATTTGGCATAACATACCACGTATCATCATCAGCTCATTAAACGTCCCCACCGAGGGGCACGAGCCTACCCGTATAGGGTATACCACGTATAATCTTTATCATTTCATACAATCATCTTTAAAATAATGTCAGCAACAGCAAAACCTTAGTTTAAGAGTAAGTTAAAACTGTCTGATAATGTTAATCATGAGATTTAAAAACCATCGTCAATGTTTTTATTTAAATTGTGCATAAAACAATCCAATTGCGGCTACAATTCAAGAGAAACAAAACAGGTGAGATGTGGGTGCGTAAAACGTACATTCATTATCTGTGCACGGGCACCCCTAATCGAGGGGCGAGGGGGGAAGGGTGTGGGGTAAAGGGTACCAATGTGGTAGGGTAATTCGCACATTTGTCAGTTTGGATTGTTATCGGTTGTAATACGTTACGTCTCTCCGTTATTTTGCACGTAAATTGTGTTCCCGTGTTTGTAGGTGTAGGCGAAATGATTTTATTCAATTGCGAATTCCTGTGAAATGTTACCCTGTTTTGGATTCGTGCTTTTCGGTGGCCAATGTATTCAGGGTAGTGACGATCGTGCGATTTGTTACATGACAAAAATATTTTGAATGTTCCACAATTTGCCGCCAAATATTTGGGGAGTTTTACTTAATGTTTGGATTATATTGCTTCAAGGTTTCTGCCTGTGTAAGGAATCGGAAACTAATATATATCTTCAAAAAAAAAAAAAGTCATAGTTTAATGTGGAATGGGATAAATTAAAGTCAGCATATTTGGAGCGTCGGTGGCTCAATGGTGTGGACTGTCACCTTCCTACCAGGAGGGCTGAGGTTCAAATCCGTCCGTGCCAATGCGTTTTCGAATTTCCGAAAATATATGTACGTTATCCGACGCTCTTACGGTGAAGGTCAACATCGTGAGGAAACCTTCATGCACGTCTGCGTAGAGATTCGAAGGTTGTGTATGAAGTCGTCCAATTCGCACTGGGCCCGCGTGGACGACTAAGGTCTAATCACCCAATACGGGTAGGCTCGTGCCCCTCGGTGGGGACGTTTATTTAGCTGATGATGATGATGATGATATTTCACGACCATTCTGGTGTAATGGTTGCGACGTCGGCTATTACACTGAGGGTTCCGGGTGCGATCACCAGAAAGTATAAATATTTGAGTGCATTCACATGTCTGTTTGTATTGGTCTGGGTGATTTCTATGTATAATATATGTGTGTACTGACAAAAAGAAATGTAAATAAGTATGTTTATCCGTTGTTTATTATCCATATTACAGACTAATGCTTAGTTTGAGGCTTGATGGCGCTGTGTGAATGCCGGTTGATATTTATTTATTTATGTTATTATATTTGTCAAAAAAAACTGCTTTTCTTAGAGTTCGCTCGAATGTTTCCTTTAATGTTGCCATTTTTTATTCTTTTACGTTTTCATTATCGTATATCATAAGTGTTCTGTAAGGACCTAAACTGAATAAACACTTTTCATTTTCGCTACACTAATTTAGTCCAATAAATGATTATTTAACCAAATTGATTTCAGGAATACACCCCTAACCTGTCGAAATGAACGTAATCGGTACATTTAATACGAAAAGTTCATTAGGAAAAGTAGTCCGAACAATACCGCTATATTATACTCCGCGTTGTTTTGACGCGTGATTTATTATTTTAAGTTTAAACAACCCCTTCATCTAAATTGTTGGGTTCAGTAAATAATCAAATTCGAATCAATCAATTTCAATTAAAATCTAAATGTTTAACTTTGCCAGTTAGAATTTGATTACACACGCAAGCTTATTTTGGTCGACACTTTCATTTATTAGTACGGTGTGAGTTTCAAGCTTTACTGAAGGTTTGTTGGATTTTTGATAAAATTTGTAATCTATTTTAATTTTTAAATTGTTATATTATTGTTTTTGGACGTTATTACCTTTTTGTTGTGTAATTGCCTTTTAAAGTGCCTTTCAGTGATACATTTTTTTATGTAAAAGAATGAAAGGTTTTTTTTATGTTTCTGTTTGTGATTTACTGTGTTTTGTTATTGTATATGTTTTCACTGAATAAATATTTTCTTACTTACTTATTTTTAATATTTATTTTCACTTCAATATTATTATTTTGTTAATGTACTTGTTATTTTATCTTGTTTAATATTTATTCTGTAATTTATTTGTATACCTTCATAATCTAATCGCACACATGATTGTCTAATTACTATTTATATCTGTCATTTTCAGTTTTATGATTGTCCTTCCAGGGCTACACTGAAAAACAACGTCCTGGCATGCTAATAGCGTTTTAGGACAATTGCTGCGGGAGGTTCTATTTGGCATATTTGTATTCATTCTTTTTTCTTTTGTTTTTTGTATGCTTTTGCCAAATATAGTATTTCTTCTTTCTTTTCTTTCTAAACATTTCAATATTATTATATCTGATAGTTTCCGCTACTGCGTTAAGTTAACAGTAACAGTAGTGGGTATCTATTGCAATCTCTCTCTCTCTTCAGCCTATCGCAGTCAACTGCTGGACATAGGTCTCTCCCATTTTGCGCCAGACATCCGGTCCTCCGCTTTTCTCATCCAGCTTCTACCAGCGACATTTCGCAAGTCGTCGGTCCATCGGGCCGGAGGGCGTCCTACGCTAGCTTGCCAACGCGGTCTCCACTCCAGAACTCATCTGCTCCAACAACAGCCATCGTTCTGCGACATACGTGACCAGTCCACTGCACTTCAACTTGCTGATCCGGCGGGCTATGTCGGTAACTTTAGTTCTCTTACGGATTAAATCATTTCTGATCTTATCCCTAAGTGAGACCCCGAGCATCGCTCGCTCCATTGCGCGTTGAGTGACTTTGAACTTGTGAACCAATCCCGCAGTCAGTGTTCATGTCTCTGTCTTTGCATACCTACGTGCATCATATCACCTTTCTATTAAATTCCTGAGAAAACTTTCGCTGTTTTGTAAACAATCAATGATTAGAAATAAAGACTTAACAGGTATAGGGTGCGGATATAAAGCTTTGTCATCGTAGTATTACGTCTTCATCGTGACAACATTACAACGTGGACTTAATGCTCTTAGGCTTTCTCTACCAGTTTATTATTGCATCATGCTAAGCCTATTTGAAATCATCATTAGACGACAACACAATTCCGTGCTTATTATATTGTACCTCCATTTTGCGGGAGTATTTTCGAGGGGCGACAGAGATAGCTATACCTGTTTATAGGGGTGGAAGGGAGACAGCAATAAGGCTTCAAAACGTCGCATTGCAATATTCGAGATTAAAAGTAACGCCTGGCTGGCAGCGAAATTTGTACCGTCGGTAGAGTATGGTTTTGTATGGTTTTTTTTCTACGTGTTTGAAGTGAAACTTTATAGGGAAATTCTGTTTCAAATAAATATTACTCTGGAGATATGAAATGTTATCTATAATAACTCAATCTGCTCCAAAACATGATTTATATGTTCATTGTACTAAGTTATTGAACATATCTATGTCTAAGACTGGAAAATGAATACTAGGTGGTAGACTCGATCTCCTGTATCATCCCGTGAAACAGGAGTGTTATGCACTTTTGTGTTTCGGGATGAGGGAACTGTAGCTAGTGAAATTACCGGGTATAAGAGACCTAACATCTGTTGTCTCGGGTGACGGGCGCAGTGCGGCGTTGATGGAGGATAATAACTGTCTATCAGTTGTTGGTCTCCTTTAATGCCGCTCTGTCATGGTCTGGCGTATGACTTACCATCAGGTGAGCGTCCAGACCGACCTGTACACTAATAACATAAAAAAAATGACTCCTCAGATTTACGAAAGTAAAATAAATGCGGTAGAGATGAGGTCGTTAAGCAAAATATGTAGAGTGAGATTGTAGACAGGATTAGGAATGCTGTTATAAGAGAAAAGTGTGGTCTGGAAGTAGATGTAGTTTACAAAGTAGAAAGAGGTATGTTAGGATGGTATGGACACTTGGAGCGCATGAGTGAAAGAGTAGCAAAGCAGGTTCATTGTGCGAATGTGGATACACGAGGCGGGGACGACCCACAAGGACTTACCTTGACCGAATTGGTCCAGTCCTAAAGAAAGCTGGGGTCCCAAGCAAGAGAAACAAAAGAGCTTGTATGAATGAAGCTAGGGAAGTATGTCCGCGCAAAGTTTTGTTCCATCATCTCTGCCTACCCCTCTGGGACCAAAGTTTGAGCTTTGTTTATTTATGTATTTTAAAGTACCTACCCATTATACATAGGCAATTTACAATATCAATCAAATCTTATCAGATAAATATACGTTGTCAATTTGAAATCACTTGGTCTACCCAACTACCGAGCACAACACCCGAAAATCTGTTGAGCCACTCCGCAAACTGCAGTTAAAATGCATCGTTAACTCCAAGTCTCAATTTGCCGACGCTCCGCAGAAATTCAGCACGAAAAGTCCGATACGCCCATTTTACAAGAGCTACCTGAATTTCAACGTGCCGCGTATGGCACGGCCAATTTTCTTTCAGTTGCGAAGATGGACTTTTTGTGATGTCAGCGATATGGGATGTACAGTCAGCATAGATGTTAGGGATGATGTTGATGTGTCGGGTTCCGTAGCCAAATGGCAAAAAACGGAACCTTTATAGATTCGTCATGTTTGCTGTCTGTCCGTCTGTATGTCACACGCTTTTTTGTACAGTCAGCATAGTTATTAGGGATGATGTTGATGTTTCGGGTTCCGTAGCCAAATGGCGAAAAACGGAACCTTTTTGTATTCCTCATTTCTTGTGTCTGTATGTCAAATCATTTTTTCTCCGGAACTATTAGCACTACACTATTCAAACTTTGTAAGTATATAGATTCAGTGAACCGCTATAAAGTTTTGACATAAAACAAAAAATTATCGTATCCTTTCTTTTTTTATTGAATATTTTGTCATAAAGAAAACATGTGTCAACGTATGTGTTAAGCGGCTCGGTCATTTTTTGGTTGATATATCTTCATGGTTCTGCAATTGTAAGCTTATTTCTATCTTAATTTTAAGTCAGTTTCAATAAATAGTTTTTTTCTTCTTTCTTTTCTTTTCAACATAAAAATGTTGATAATAATAATAAATTTATTTTCAATTAACATGGATCACAAATTGAAAAATTACATATAATCTTAATTAAAAGAATAAATTGAAAAATGTCAAATAATAATACAGATTTTTTAGAATAATTAAATTTATGGAATACCGGGACATGTCAACTTTTTAAAATAGGAAAATTAAAAATAAAAATGAAAATCAATTAATAATCACAAAAAGTTACGTAACCTATTTAAAAAAGTATATTTATGTCAGTTTATTATGTGTTGATGTCAAACACATCTGTTGTTTCATCGCAGTACATAAATCGAGAGACATCACATAGTTACCTGGAAAAATATTTCCGCAACGTAAACGCCAATGTTTACACAAACCTTTTTATGTTTGGACAAATATTTGTACCGAACGAGACTACTGTGGAATTGACTTGGCACATTTTCAGTGAGTTTTCCGATGTCACGGCACAATTTGGTTTTAACACAAAGATCTTGGCTCCTGAGTTGACAGTGTTCAGTTTTCATTATTTTTGCTGACTTAAATATTTAGAGCGTCGGTGGCTCAGTGGTGTGGACTGTCGCCTTCCTACCGGGAGGGCTGAGGTTCAAATCCCGACACGTACCAATGTATTTTCGAATTTTCGAAAAATATATGTACGTTATTCGACGCTCTTACGGTGAAGGAAAACATCGTGAGGAAACCTTCATGCACGCCTGCGAAGAGATTCGAAGGTTGTGTGTGAAGTCGTCCAATCAGCTCTGGGCCCGACGACTAAGGCCTAATCACCCTATACGGGTAGGCTCGTGCCTCGGTGGGGACGTTTAATGAGCTGATGATGATGATGATGAAATATTTAAACAACAATTTCAAATATTGTACACTGATCTTTCTCACGTCGACGAAGCTAATGATTTTTATTAAGTTGGTATAATTAGATCGGATTCGATAGAGATAAATGAAAAAGCTGTTTTTTGTTTTTGATTTTCCATAAGCTTCTGAAGTGTCTTGGCAAGCGTAGCGCAGGACGCCTTCCGCCCCGATGGACCGACGACTTGCGAAAGGTGGAAGCTGGATAAGAAAAGTGGAGGATTGGGATATCTGGCGCAAAATCGGGGAGACCTATGTCCAGCAGTAGGACTGCGATAGGTTGAAGAGAAGCCTCTGAATTATGGATATATTCGTGGTTGAGATTGGAGTGACATGCGAAACCTGTTTTTTATTGTCAACAATCGTACAGCTGGTATTTATATTATTTATACTTAATATTTCAAAAAGGAAAGGTTTATATTTTTGTGATGAATAAACTCAAAAACTACTGTGCCATGAGTAACATAGGCGGTTATTATATAAACCTTTATAAATTTAAGATTTGAATTGAGCACAAATGCTAAAAATTCAAAATGATTGCACTCAAGTACACAGAAGTTAACGGGTTGATTCAACGGGGAGAACAAATATTGTGTACAATACATTTATGTTTGCATTGGACAGGGCACTTTCTTTGTTATGTTTTATTTTATTTCTTACAATATAATTATCCGTTGTGTCTATACTTATAGCAATAGTTTTTATTTATTGATGATCCAAAGCAATCATATACTCTGCTTCCTTAAATTAAGCCTAAGTTCGATCATGCATCATCACATCAGCTCATTAAACGTCCCCACCGAGGGGCACGAACCTACCCGTATAGGGTAGGTACGTCCAGCGAGCCCAGTGCGCGCTGGACGACTTCACGCACAATATTTGATATAAATATCTTCGCAGGCGTGCGCAGGTTTTCGCACGATTTTTTCCTTCACCGTAAGAGCATCGAATAATGTATTAATAATTTCGAAATTCAAAACACATTGGTACATGGCGGTATTCGAACCTCAGCCCTCCTGTAGGAGGCAAGAGTCTACACCATTGACCCACCAACGCTCTCTTCCTGCATAGTTGGAGATAAATTCCAATGAAATCATTTATTTGTATATTCTAAACTTATACATTTCTTTGGATATTTAAATGCAGTCTTTGAAATCTTGGACAGACATCATCATATCAGCCACATAATGTCAACTGCTGAACATAGGCTTCCCCTACTAACTTCCATGGAAACCGGTCGGAAGCTATCTACATCCAACGGCCACCCGACCTTCCTCAGGTCATCTGACCGTCTAGTGGGCGGCCGTCCCACGCTGCGCTTGCCGGTACGCGGTCTCCATTCGAGAACCTTTCGGCCCCAACGGCCATCGGTCCTTAGGACTATGTGTCCCGCCCATTACCACTTCAGCTTGGTAATGCAAGCGAATATGTCGGTGACCTTAGTAATATTGCAGTCATGACCTTTGTTGCCAAAGTCTTATGGACGCGTTTTTCGAAATATCAATTGTCTATTACCAAAACTTACTCGCCGGATCAAACTCTAATCGATTGCGAAGCGATTCGATTATTCAGCGAATCGAATCGATTCAATCAACTGCTCGTGCTAACTGCTATTATAATTGCCTGTTATAGAAAATTTCGCAACAACCATTTGAGTAGTATGAAAGGTTTTTATTTCAAAGGCTAGTAACATTTACTAGGTGGTAGACTCGGTACTGAACTGAGTCGTCTAGGTAGGTACTACCGCAGTGCCAGATATCGTCCCGTAAAATAGGAGTGTTATGCACTTTTGTGTTTCGGGGATGGAGGAACTGTAGCTAGTAACATCTGAAGTTTCGGATGTCGGGCGCAATGCGGCATTGACGGAGAATAATAACTGTCTATCAGTTGTTGGTTTCCTTCAATGTCGCTCTATCAAAGTTGAGCGTATCACTTACAATCAGGTGAGCGTCTTGACCCTCCTGTACGATACTTTACTCGTTCTATGGAAAGTGTTATGTCTTTAATTGCGTCTCTTTTGAAAACACGAGTGAGGTGCTCTCCTTTAAAATTTAAGGTTGCAAGGAGATATAGGAAGGGTGTTACGGATTTATTTGATTTTGATATGATAAGACTATGACTTAAAAATAATGAGATTCGATGAAGAACTTACATTCAATATACAACAAATAATAAAGTTTTTCCGTGGTAATCGAAGCCAGGACTTGGCCATTCCCCGTGTTTAACACGCCGCCGATTCCGCCATTTTGGATTCCGGTTATATTGTCAAACTGCACAACGAAATGCAGTACAATGCACAAACAAAAAGGTAAAAAACTAATTACAACGCCCCACAGTACGTTTAACCTCGCTAAAAGAGTCGTACGCTAGTTTGACTCGACGCTCCCCGAGTGACTAATTTGTCGTCCGCAATTTGTGTTGTGCTGGTTTCCATTGAACGACATACTCGTGACGTAACACGCATGTTACAACTTTCGAAAAAATATCGTCACACGAACATATAAAATGAGGAAGACCGTTACTCGTACGTCTATTCGAGTTTTCGAACTCGAAAATGACTGCGTCATAGATCATACGAACTTTTAACATGGCAAAGACCGCGTTAACGGTTATTTGTCTTGATTAAAGTTTGATAATTTTCGAGTATATAGTAACATTATGGAGCCATAAATTCCGATGAACTCACCTCTTATAGATATTATTAACTAAACATGCATTGTACAAAATCAGAAAATGTATATCTTCGAGATTCTAAACAAATATATAGTTTATTGTTTGTGGTTAGGTAATTAGGTTAGGTAATTAGACGCGAAAAAATACATTTCATCCCAAAACACAGAAGTGCAAAACACTCGTATTTCCCGGAACGATATCTAGCACTGTGTACCTACCTAGACGACAGTATCAAGTCTACCACCTTCTAAGTTCCATTCAACTACTAATTGTAAACTATTTATTTTATTTACAACATTACATTATTCGGTAACTAAAATATTACACCAAACACTTAAAAATAAAAAAATTAAAACTAAAAAATATAATTAAAAGAAGTCCCTTTCGGCAAAGTTCCAAAAATACTGGCAGCGTTACCCCTTTGGATTGCCAGACTGATTCTTTGTCCAAGGTAGCTGCCAGATCTTCGGTCACCTGTGACGTCGACTAACCTTTTGGAAATCTCTTTGAAAAGCCTCAAAGCACTAGGACCCCACGGACCAAGGGTCTCGACACCGAACGGAACAAAATCATATTCGGAGCCCAGACCCCTGTATTTGCATGATTAGATTTAGATTAATTAGATTAGATTAATTTAGATTAAGATTAATAATTTAGATTTAGATTTTAGAATTAATAATTAGATTAATTAATTAAGATTCAATTTTTTCAATTCCCACTACTAATTTAGATTCCGTATCCGTCAATATCGTTCCGCATCCTACAACGGAGACGCGCATTCAAACGCAATGCACTAATACCATACGTCACGGTTCACGCCAACGTTAACTAATGGTTACAACGACGCTATAACGACGTTTAACGAATAACATGTTATCGTTTATTTTTCGCTCCGTTAAACGTGTAAAGGGCATAGCGCACGCGCCTTTTAAGTGGCCGTTTTCAATAATGTGTAATTGATAAAGTTTACACGGTGCGATGGGTTTTTCAATGTGGAATTATGGGTGGTGTTTATGTTAAGTTGTTTGGTTATTGAATCTTATCTATTCTATACAACCTATCGCAGTCCACTGCTGGACATAGGTCTTCCCCATTTTGCGTCAGATATCCCGGTCCTCCGCTATTCTCATCCAGCCTCCAACAGCGACCTTTCGCAAGTCGTCGGTCCATCGGGCCGGAGGACGTCCTACGCTGAATCTTAATTAGAAAAAACAGGATTACCTACATTATTATTTGAAAAGAATATCCCTCTTCTTACAAACAGTTCACCTGATGGTAAGTGGAATCAGTCGTCTTTATTTAATATCAATTTGAAGTCAAAATCCATTCATTCAAATGCTTAAAATTAGGCTAACAATTAAAATTGGGCTGGTCACGTATGTCGCAGAACCGATGGCCGTTGGAACAGACGAGTTCTGAAGTGAGACCGCGTTTTGGCAAGCGTAGCGTATTATGGATAGTTTAGGCTTACAATGACGACTTATAATATAAGCTTGAACCCAAAAATAGTCTATAAGTAGTTTCTAACTTATGATCTATGAAATCTGAACATAATGAACGAATCTAGAATCCGTACACAATATAGAAAGAAAGAAGAAAGAAAAAAAAAAATTATTTTTTACAGGTAAGTAAAATTCAAGACATCATAACAGTTTTCGGGTAAGGTATTGATATTATGCAGACTGATAGTGTATTTAGAAATAAGCACAAAACTTAGGTTTTAAAAAAGATGATGATATTTATCCAATGATATCAAAGTCAAAATCCATTTAATCAGATTAGGCTTACAAAAAGCACTTATTAACGTCAAAAATAATTTAAAAAATACAATAAAAACATTTAAAATACCAAAGTAAAGCACAAAAATGAATTTTGATACTTGGAAAAAAGCCATCGATCTTTATGGATCGTACTTTACCCATATAGTCATTAAGGAAAGAGTTCATCGCGCATAAATTAAAAAAAACTCTGCTCTCAAGAAAAACAATGCATGAGTAATGTATATAAAGATTTAAATATATTATTCTATATGCAAACTGACATTTATGCCAGTCACTCGACCTTATCAGAGTGATAAAGCTTGACAGGTTTTTCTTCAGTTTTTCAGAGAAATACTTTCAAAACAGTAATATTTGCTACCTCAGATTCTAGCTTAATTATATTATATAACGCTTTTGGATGACACGTCGCGGTGAATTATGTATGACAACTTTTATGTAAATAAGGATTTTTTTTCCTTAATTATATTTCAAATTTGTTGTTGTTGTTGGTTTCTTTCAATGCCGCTCTGTCATGATTAGGTTTATCACTACTATCAGATGACCGTCCAGACCGTCCTGTATAGTATACAGGATAGCATTCAAAAAATTCGAATTAAAAAATAGAGAAAAGAAATATGACTCTTCAAAGTTCTTCTTTCGAATGATATGCATCATTCCATAAGTTAAACACTAGCAAAACGGCTTTTATAATTCCTAACCGCATATTAGCAACTATGGAATTCTCGTGAGAAGGGGGCATATTAAATTGCGGGTCTAGAAGTAGGGGGTGTCGCAATTTATTGCCTGTAAATTACACGGTTGTGGTTGGAAAAGCGATAAGAGAAACAGTTTTGGAAAATAAACGAAATAGTTCTGGCGGTTTTTGCGGAATCTGGATGGATATAATAGGTATGATGACAACTTTCAAGTCGTTTAGGTAGGTACCACCGCAGTGCCAGAATCGTTCCGTGAAATAAGAGTGTTATGCTCTTTTGTGTTTCGGGGTAAGGGCACTGTAGCTAGTGAAATTACCGGGTAAAAGACACATCTGTTGTCTCGGATGATAGGCTCAGTGCGGCATTGATGGAGAATAATAACTGTTTATCAGTTGTTGGTCCTCTTCAATGCCGCTCTGTCATGGTCAGGCGTATCACTTACCATTTAGTGAGCGCCCTAATCGCTCTGTTCATTACGTAATTAAAAAATATGAAATTGATATTTTATTAACTTCATTTCATAAAAAGCGCTATTACTCGTATTTACAAGAAAAAACGAAAGACAATTACGCGTATAACTTTTGTCATTTTTGCTTAATAATAAATTATTTCTGCAAAGTTTTTTCAAAGTTGAAAAGTTTGAATAAGCTGCTTTCTACTTGATTTGCTTTAATATTCCGACAGTCATTATGATAAAAATATAACGTTCTCAACAATGGTGCTATTTTTTTTTGATAATAATCACTTTACTAGAGGATACATAAGTCATCTTGGATGATTTTATCTGACGTTTTTCCTAAGAAAGCTGTACGCGCACTGCGTGTTGTTCTTTTAGTAGGCAAAAAAGAGTGAATAAAAACAAAAAAACTTAATATAAAATATTTGTAACATATTTAATATTATTCTATCAAGCTATCGCAGTTCACTGCTGGACATAGGTCTCCCCCATTTTGCGCCAGATATCCCGCTCCTCCGCTTTTCTCATCCAGCCTCCACCGGCGATCATTCGCCATTCGAGAATTCAATTTAAGTTTTCCTCATTTTTTTTATCTCCGATTTCATATACCTAATATTCAGATATATTCATGTTTGTTAGTCGTTAACACGTGCCATTTGTAATAATATAAAACAATTGGAATTCTAAGGAAACAGTTGGCAAATGAAAAAATGGACCGTGGACTTAAATGTTTATTTTGGATCACACCTCATTATTTATGCTCAATGCACAAGGCCCATTACATTCAGAGGTGAGAAAACGTACTTTAAAAAAAATTACAAGAAAAAGTTATGATGAGGTAATCCCCTCTCTCGACAACAAAGATTTTTCCTTGTAAGCCAAAATACTTTGTAAACATTTTTTTTCTGTACTAAAGAGATATTTTGCCACTCTCCAGTTTTCGTGTAGTGATGGGACTGGTTTTATATCGATATAATACAAATAAAGTAAATAGTTTAAAACATTGATTTATAATAATTTCAAATCAATCTTCTTATTTAGTATTAGAATAAATGGAATACTTAAATAAGTTTATCGACAATATTTGTTGGCTCGTTTTAATGATTCGAGATCAGTTTAAATAAACAATTAGCTAATGAGCAATATTATCTTCCTGTCATCCGGGACACAGATTGTATTTTCATAATAACGATTGACGACCTATTTGGTGTAATGGTTGAAACATCGGCTAAATCACTACACTAGTTATGGATGACAAATCCTTGGATTTTAATTCGTAATACCACCAATGTTAATAAACTTCTATAGAGACATGATGAAGAGTTTTGTTTATTTCATTTAGTTATTAGGCCAACCATCTCTATAAGGACTTGTACAAGCAAAAATTCAGAGATAAACATTTTCAAAAACTTAGGTATTTTGTTTATTTATAATCGATATTTTATCTTTTCTTATCGTCATAATTAATTATTTAGTATTAATTACGTAGTAATGGAACATTTCATTAAAAACTGTTTAATTGAATTCCATCGACTCCAAAATATATTTTCATAAGTCGGCATTTTATTTTATCGACAACTCCGTAAAAGTGCGACGACACGCACATCCCTAGGATTGAAGTCGAATACCATTCGATGAAATAAAATGTTCAAACGAAATAAACATTTATTTGTAAATATGTCATTTGACAAGTATTTATGTCAAGTCATATTGGATTTGATATCCATGGTAACTTGGAATAGAGAAAAATATATTTATTTTCTTTCGAAACAAACAGCGTCATCTAGCTAAAAATTTAACATCTTTTTAATATTTTCCGGATATTAATAACTTTTTCTATTTAATGGGGCTAGATATCCCCCAGGACTTTTCATTTTGGCCTAAGGCCTGAATTCAAGAGACATTACAGCACCTTTTATGCTTGTCTCCTCATAGTGACGACTCATGTGTTGTAATGGTTGAGATGTCGGCTATTACACAAAGGGTTCCAGGTTCAATCCCCGGGCAGTACAAAAAATTGTGTACCCAGACCAGTACAAACATGCCTGTTTGTACTGGTCTAGGTGTTTTCAGTGTATACATTTACAAAAAAATATATAAGTATGTTAATCCGTTTTCAAGTATCCAGATTACTGCCAAATGCTTAGTTTGTGTCTAGATGGCGCCGTGTGATTGGCAGTGGATAATTGTTTATATAGCTGTGCGAGTAGGCCTGTGCCCTGCACTGGGCCGTTAAAGGCTGATGATCCTTAGGTCCCAAACACTTAAGATCCACACACACCCAGACGTAATCAAGAAGGCTTCCCAAGTATCATTGCGCGTCATCTTTGAACGTCCGATTTTGTACGTGTCATAATTATAAGGGCGAGCGCACATTAGCGCCGAGATGACGTCACAATTTAAACGTAAAGTCACGTCCTCACTGCTATGTAGCGTAATTACGCCGGAATGGAGATACTCTGTTAATTAACCGCTTAAATATGACGCAGTTAAAGGAATGGGCGCCAACTTCTGTAATCGTAGATGGGTTCGGAGTTATACATTTTTTAAATGATCTGTGTATTGAATTTCGACTCTATTGTGTACTGAATAGAGCGTAGGTGGCTCAATGGTGTAGACTGTTGCCTTCCGATTGGGAGGGCTTATCTCCACGTTCCGATGTGTTTTCGAATTTTCGAAATTATATGTACGTTATCCGACGCTCTTACGCTGAAGAAAAACATCGTGAGGAAACCTGCGCACGCCTGCGAAGATTCAAAGGTTGTGCGTGAAGTCGTTCAATTCGCACCGGTTCCGCGTGGAGGACTCAAGCCTATACACCCGCCACGGGTAGGCTCGTGCCCCTCGGTGGGGACGTATAATGAGCTGATGACGATGTTTATGGAATAAGTCGCAAAAACACGATGATTACACATACTAGAAAATTGTGTTCTAAGTTGTTTTTAGAATAAACAATGACAAGGTTTAGAACAAGTTCCTAACCTAAGTGATAGGCTTGCACAGAAAACCTATTCCAAACATTAAATTTGGACTCTATTTAATATACATTAAGGTGCAATAACTCGATTTTTGCACAAACTTTTGATACTCGCACTAGAACGTTTTTCCTATTATTAGAATGTTTACTTTAGAATATTCAATTACAGAGTTGAGATCAGATTTTATATCTAATGCGCTTGCACAGATGCAGTGTTGATGAAAACTCTTCAACCTATCGCAGTCCACTGTCGCATTTTGTGCCAGATATCCCGGTCCTACACATTTCTTACCTAGCCTCCACCAGTGACCATTCACAAGTCATCAGTTCATTGGGCTGGACATCCTACGGTACGTTTGCCAAGATTCGGTCTTTACTCCAGAATTCGTCTGCTCCAACGGCCATTGGTTTAGCGATATACGTGATCAGCGGGCAAGCTATGTCGGTAACTTTAGTTCTGTTACGAGTAACATGTCAGATTTCATCCCGAGGAAAGACCTCGAGAATCACTCGCTTCATAAATTTATTGGAGTTTAAAATACCCGATTCCCGACAAAATATCTTACAAATACACGATCTATCGCTAGTTTCGCAGTGCCATCATATGCTAACAAAACAGTACAGAAACTTTTGGAACACGTGCCAAAATATATCGGTCCGCTTAACGTGAAATATAAGAATTACGAAGTACCATAAGTATTAGCAAGTTTGAAAGCCACGTTGATTGATAAATAGGTATTCCTCATACAAAGTATTGGGGCGGCTTTGTGGAATCTTTGTTTGGTTGGAATACTTCAAAAATGGGTTACACACGCGCTGCGAAAATGGCGAGCTTTGACTGTAAGTACTCGTAAAATTAAACAAGACGATTGGTTTTATTGAAATATAATTGTCAAATTTAGTTTGTAATTTTTTCACAAGTTATATACAAGGTTCAGAGATTCGGTGCATTATTTCGAAATTGACCCTAAATACTAAAAGGCTCTGTAACTAGTGAAATTACTGGGTATATGAGCTTTAACATCCGGCGCCTCGGGTGATGGACGGGCGCAGTGCGGCATTGACGGTCTATCAGCTGTTGGTCTCCTTCAATGCCGTTGTCATGGCGTCACTTATCATCAGGTGAGCTTACTGACTGTCCTGTACACTGTACACAAAAACATAGAAAATGTATGTAATTATGTCTTTTTGATGGATCAAACAAGTAGCTCCTTTATCAGTAGCTGTTTCTATTTGTAGCTAGATTTAGCAGAGCTAGAGTAGTTTACTAGGTGATAGGATCGATACAGAGTCGTGTCGGGCGCAGGGCAGCATTCGCGAGGAATAACCACTTTCTACAGTGTTTTTTTTCCTCTTTAATCATCTAATCGCCAATGACGCCTTAAGGCGTCAGACAATAGATTTCTATGGTGTCTGGATTCCCGGCGTTCTATGGATTAACCTACAATCTGATTAGGTAATGTACCGTGTTTCTCGTATATAAAGTCCATTATTTTCTTTTCTAATACTGCTCTGTCATGTTCAGGCGTGTCACTTACCATCAGGTGACCGTACTGCCTGATCACTTTTTAACATAAAAATTTATTTCTCATTATATCAGTATTAGCTAACCTACACGCCCATGTGTCCCATAACTTTATGCATGTACGAGGTTAGGCTATCAATCTCCGCGGGGTTTGTTTAGAAAACTTTTTATACCGAACTCTTAAGACGGTCTTTAGGGAATAAGCCGCGGTGAATTATGCTGTTATCGGGAACAGCGCATGGGAATGTTGGGCTTATCGACGATCCATGGTATTGGTTACAACACCAGTATCACTTCCATTGCATTGCTCGTAAACTATGGCGCTGCGTCAATGTTTCGTCTGCTCCAACGGTCATTATTATACGCAATAATAATTAAAGAAGAAACCTAAATCTCCGCAAAAGATATTTGCACCATGGCTTCAAGCCAAGTAAGTTCAAGTTACAACGTTTATAAATGTTCCGCCAAACCCGTATATTATTCTCGTACTCGTAACTCTGGAATGTTTTAGATTAAAGTTTTCAAGAACAATATATATGATAATATAGCGAACATAGACACAGAAAATCGCATGCAGAAATACTACTGATAGACTTATAGTATGTATACGAGTATTTAAGCCGACATAGCCCACAAGATTAGGAACCTTAAGTGGCAGTGGGCAGGGCACAATGCGTAAAACCGATGGCCGATGGGGGGAAAGGTATCAAGCGGCGTCCACATAAATAGAAACAAAGCGTAGGCCGACCCCAACCAGTCGGTCCTTGTGGAAATCATTAGGGGAGGGAGGCCTTCGTTCAGCAGTGAACATTTTAGACTATAATGATGATGATGATGAGTATATATATTCATATCTTTATTGCACTCCAGTAACCTAATAATTAAAACAATATAGGAAAGTAAATGTATGTACCCTGTATGGCACGGCAAGTAGGAGAGACAGGAGTCACCTCTGTCTTCAACCTATTGCAGTCCACTGCTGGACATAGGTCTCCCCCATTTTGCGCCAGATATCCCGGTCCTCCGCTTTTCTCATCCAGCTTCCACCAGCGACCTTTCGCAAGTCGTCGGTCGTGCATATCTGGCGCAAAATGGGGGAGACCTATATCCAACAGTGGACTGCGGTAGGTTGAAGAAAAAAATAAAATAAAATAGAAATATTCACTGACATTCACACAGCGCCACCGAGCCCCAAACTAAGCATTTTAGCATTTTGACGTTTTGTATTTAATGTATTTTATATTATAAAGTAGCATGCTGACATTTTGGTGTATACTGTAAGTCACTATGCATTTGTAAATAAATAAAAAAAAAATTAGCCTGTAATATGGGTACTATACAACGGATAAACATACTCATATATTTTCTTGTAAAGACAAACATATACATAAAAACACCCAATCAAAATATACTTGTTTTGTTGTACATAGGAACATTCATACCAATACAAACAGACATGGTCATGCACACAAATGTTTGTTATAAGTGAACGGGGTCAACTCCCTCACCTGGTGGTAAGTGATACGCCTGACCATGACAGAAGCAGTGTTCATGAAAATTTATAGGTAGGCATAAATTTATGTCAACACTACTCTGCGCCCATCACCCGAGACGACAGATGTTACGTCTCTTATACCTGGTAATTTCACCAGCTACAGTGCCCTCATCCCGAAACACAAGTGCAATGCACTCCTATTTCACGGGACGATATCTGGCACTGCGGTGGTACCTACCTAGACGACTCAGTATCGAGTCTACCTCCTAGTATTGACAGATTATAATTTTGTTACTAGCTATAGTTCCATCATCCCGAAACACAAAAATGCAAAACACTCTCATTTCATGGGACGATATCTGGCACTGCGGTGGTACCTACCTAGACGACTCAGTATCGAGTCTACCTCCTAGTATTGACAGATTGTGAGTTTTTCAACACTCGTAACTGGTTTAAAATAGTCACCAATCCCGATAAAACATTTCTGTCCATTCTCATTGGCAAACTATTGTTATGTATGCAAATAAAAAATCAATCAATGTCTGCTATCAGCTATCAGTGTCGTGTGCCATCTCGCTCGCATAGTTTAATCCAACCGATTTACTGATAGGATTACAACGTATCGAATATATGAATGGAGACTACTTAGTTACATGTACTGTATTTTTTTTGTTTCCAACTTGTTGAGTCTCTTTTTCAGCTTGTATAAATAAATATCCTCTGACATTCACACAGCGCCATCTAGCCCCAAGTTAAGCGTGCAGCCTG
Organism: Leucinodes orbonalis; assembly: GCA_019425675.1. NCBI lineage: Eukaryota > Metazoa > Arthropoda > Insecta > Lepidoptera > Crambidae > Leucinodes > Leucinodes orbonalis. The sequence goes on along the minus strand of PQWD01003863.1, from coordinate 41,702 downwards.
TTTTATGGGTACTAAACAACGGATAAACATAGTTATATCTATATTTTTTTGTAAATACATACATATTGCGTGTTGCGGTTGAGAGGTCGGCCGCAACACTAAGGGTTCCGGGTTCGATCCCCGGGCAGTACAAACATTTGTGTGCATGAACATGTTGTTTGTAATGGTCTGGGTGTTTTCTATGTATAATATGTATGTATTTACAAAAAAAAAATGTATACATGTATGTTTATCCGTTGTTTAGTACCCATAATACAGGTTTTACGCTTAACTTGGGGCTAGATGGCGCTGTGTGATTGTCAGTAGATATTTATATTTATATTTATTTATTTATATTATACATTGAAAACACCTAGACCATTACAAAGAGACATGTTCATACACAAATGTTTGTACTGCCCGGGGATCGAACCCGGAACCCTTGGTGTTGCAGTCGACGTCTCAACCGCAACACCAGATGGGTGGTCAAATGGTCGTATAATTAATACCCACTAGCATTCATACAGCGCTATTCTAAAACTAAGCTTCGTCTATTATTTGGATCTTAAACAACAGCTAATAATAAAATAAATATGTACTGTCAATACACACTGCGCCATCTAGTCCCAAACTAAGCATTAGCCTGTAATATGGGTACTATACAACGGATAAACATACTCATATATTTTCTTGTAAAGACAAACATATACATAAAAACACCCAATCATAATATGTATTCATTTACAAATAAATATATTGTGAGCGTCGGTGGCTCAGTGGTGTAACTGTTGCCTTCCGATCGGGAGGGCGCAGGTTCAAATTCCGCCACGTACCAATCTGTTTTCGTAATTATATTTACGTTATCAGACGCTCTTACGGTGAAGGAAAACATTGTGAGGAAACCTGCGTACTCCTGCGAAGAGATTCAAAGGTTGTGCGTGAAGTCGGCCAATCCACACTGGGCCTGCGTGACTGACTAGTGCCTGCCTGTACACCCTATACGGGTAGGCCCGTGCCCCTCGTTTAATTTGCTGATGGTGATGAAGTATATTTGTAAATTGGCTGACTTCACGCTCAACCTTTGAATCTCTTCGCAGGTGTGCGCAGGTTTCCTCGCGATGTTTTTCTTTACCATAAAGGCGTCGGATATACGCACATATAATGCGTGCGTGATGGACTTTAAACCCACCCTCTGGATCGGAAAACAGCAGTTCAAACTAATATGCCACTAACGTTTAATATATTCGTTATATATGTCCAAACATTTTTCCATGCGAATAGTCCGTTTGTCCGTCGGCTAGACGCGCCTTAAGAAGTTTCAGAGTAGTAAAATTTACGGCGGCCAGAGTAAATCTAGAATATAAAACCCCCAGCCTCTGAGACGTAGCCAAGTTTTATCACTCTGGTTCACCCAATTTCATTTCAGTGATTATTAGAACTACGAGTAGCATTCGCGGCGCCATTTTGATTCCATTTAGATGTTAGCTTACTATTTTCTCGGTTTTATGTGCTGTTGAAAGTTATTTTAAAATTTTACTTTTACGTCTTGTTTGATAATACTAAAAAGTAACAGGTTGGCGAACTCATGTTTATAATATTTTATAACATAATTTATCTTTTACAGTTTCGTACACAAAATGGACAACGCTATTATAAAAAATAATTAAATAAATATTCATAGCCATAGACGCAGCGCGATATATGTAGTATTAAATGATTCTTGAATTTTAAATAACATTTATTGATAGATTAAATCTTAGCGTTATACAATATGACTGTTTCCCGCGTACAATGCTAATGTCAAGAGAGAGATATTAGTGACGTGACATCACTCTTCAACTGATTAGGGATGGGTAGCGTTGGTCGTTTCTTTTCCGTCTAACAGTAGCCAAGAATGTAATAACTAGTGAAATATATGCGAAATAACAATGTTTAAACATTAAGTATATTAAAACGTTTTCTATAAACAAGTACATATCATACATAGGTAACATCCAAACTCATACCAATAAACGTATTTAATAAATTTAATAATTTTTGTTCAGGTCCACAAAGTCATGTTTATAAATGTCAGATACATAAAAATTTAACAGTTCAATATTTTTTGATACAATAAAAATCCAGAATTGAATTATTTGTAACTAATAACATCTCTATATGAAAAGAAGTTAAAAACAATAACAAATGTTTTAATGTTTTCCTACTTAAGAAAATATACAAAACGAAGATCGAATCCGGTACCTATGGTGTAGCTCTGACTTCTCCATCATACCTGTCCCTATATTTTTTGACCCATTTGGTGTAACGGTTGAGACACCAAGGGTTCCGGGTTTGATCCCATGGCAGTACAAACGTTTGTGTGCATGAACATGTCTGTTTTTTTTTTATCGAACAGGAGGCAAACGAGCATACGGTTCACCTGATGGTAAGTGACAACGCCGCCCATGAACATTTGCAAGACATCAGGTCCCAGAAATGCGTTGCCGGCCCTTTAAAAGTGTGTACGCTCTTTTTTTGACGGACGCCAGGTCGTATCGCTCTGGAAATGTTTCCAGACGAAGTGCATTCCACAGTTTTGTTGTACGTGGCAGAAAATGACGGCAGAATCGAACTGTGGAAGACCTCCAATCATCCAGGTGGTGAGGATGAAATTTGGAGTTCCTCCGAGATGTACGGTGGTGGAACTCAACTGCAGGAATAAGCCCGAACAGCTCATCTGAGCACCTCTCTGTCTGTTTGTAATGGTTTGGGTGTCTTCTATGTATAACATGTATGTACTTACAAAAAATATATACAAAAGTATGTTAATCAGTTGTTTAGCACCCGTAATACAAGCTTTACAATTGCCACTTAAGATGAAGATTTTATGAGAATATCTTCTCGAGAAAATATACACAAAAATATCGAATCTAAAACCTATAGAGTAATTGTTAGATTATTATTTAGACCCACATTTCTAGCCATAAAATGGTTAACGACTGCTAACATCTTCAAGCCCGTACGTTCATGTAGTATAATAGATATAATAATAGTTACATAATAAAAGAAAATGTTATAATAAAAGTAAATAATAAAAAATTAAAATAATTTGTAGNCTGCAACTTTATACGATCTCTTTGTCATGGGATGAGGTTTGTGATAAAACTCATTGTTGAGTGTAGGTTCTGAATTGCTACTGCACGTGTCTTAATAATCTGGGAATATTAATCTTTCTGTTTATTTATTATTTTATTTATTTCTGTTAGAAATTTTTTTTCTGTACAAAAACTATTAAGGTTTGTAGTGACGGTTTTGAATATTGCTGAATAATATTTTAACTTAAAATTCATTGTTTTGAAACTAAATAAAGTATGGAATTTGCAAAAAAAATATTGAAGTGTCTGTAATGTCGAAATAAAAATTTTTCTTCATACATATGAAGAATATATAAACTGTACATATGCCAAAATACCATTTTATAAGAGCTAGTACTTTATATGATTTTCATGTTAATATGTCCTTGATATGCTCAAAAACAAATCGATAAGTGTTCCGAATTCAGTGACGGCACACATACACATATTTCGAATGAGCGTACATTTACCTCAACATGAGCCTACAACAGTATTCTCTTTGGCGGTTCGTTTATGAGGCACGGGTGGCGTATCTTTATATATACAGAAAATCATTGTTAATATGTATATTATTAAACGTGTGTTTATAGTAAAATTATGTAAAAATAATATGAGATACATGTACAAACAAAAAGTTAATTAAAGATAAAAATCAGGCTAGGGGGTTGTTTTAATAAAACAAACTCAGTTCCCTCTTTCATACATCCCTCTCATAATTATCTTGTTGTACAAAGATACATATTATATCAAGTATAACGAGCTAGGCGCATGAGAAAACAGTTTATTTTAACGTTTTTTTTTTCATACAAACTCAACATATTTCCATTAAATATTGTCTAAAATGATACCGAGATCGTCGGTGGCACATTGGTGTGGACTGTTGCCATCCGATATGGAGGGTGCGAGTTCAAATCCCGCCGCATACCAATCTCTTATCGAATCTTCGAAATTATATGTACGTTTATCCGACGCTCTACTATGAAGGAAAACATCGCGAGGAAACCTGCGCACGCCTACGTAGAGATTCAAAGGTTGTGCGTACCACCCTATACTGGTACACTCATGCCCCTTGTTCGGGATGTATTGAGTTTTCTCTCCGAGATGAGGGCACTGTAGCTAGTGAAATTACCGGGTATAAGAGACCTAACATCTGTCGTCTCGGGTGACGGGCGCAGTGCGGCATTGATTGAGAATAATAACTGTTTATCAGTTTTTGTTTGTCTCCTTCAATAACATCCTGTCATGGGCAGGCGTATCACTTACCATCAGTTGAGCGTCCTGACCTTCCTGTTCACTTCGTAACATAAAAAAGTCCTGATGAAAGAAATTTCCGTGTTATGCGACATGTCTTTAAGAGTGTGGATTTTTGTATATTATAGTAGAACGGTTAGTCGTTAACGCACACCAAAACGTCTCATGGTATATAACCTTTAATCTAAACATACAACGTACAAAAAATAACCAATTCCGCAACTCAGCTATCACGTTTGCACGCAAAGAAAGCATTTCGAGTAATGAACGTCTCCCCAGATAACCGGGTGGAACCCGGTACAGATGTTGCGACACGGTTATAACGGATCTAATACCCGGACAAATATGGCGTCGTGTGTGACGTCAGCCGGGTGAAGAATGAGTCGTATGAAAACCGGGTTTATAATGACGTATTATATGATGTTCAACTTAGGCCCGTATTCCGGAACGAGACTTAACGTTGGTGTTTGCTAGAGCGCTATCTCTTTCTCACTCTACTTAAGTGAAGATCAAAGCTTGTCTCGTTCTAGAACACGGGCCTATGTTTGGAATTTCTTCACTTCTTAACGGCTGCACCGATTTTGATGAAAAATTACTAAAATATAGTTAACATATCAAAATAATGCATAGATTATGTATCATTCATGAATTTCCATGGGATTGGAAATTTTCGGGTGAATCCGCGGTATGCTGCTAATAAGTAATGCACACACCGTCATCTTCCCCAATTTAAGCAAGAAGTCCACTATGTATATTAAACAACGGATAAACATACTTCCATCAATTTTCATAATAGTGTATAAAAAAAATGTAAGTGGAAATTGTTCCGAAATTCCAAATATCTTTTCTTTTTTACTTGCTAGTCTTTTTTCAGTCAACGCAGAAATGACGATATTTACATCAAGTTATGTCGAAACCTCGTTGATGTAGGATAGTTAATGGCAGCGTGATTTAATATATAGTTATCCTCTATTAAAGGTTATCTGGAAGAAATTGCTCTTTAGGGATATGACCGCCTTACACTTTTTGTTGTGTCCATATTTCCTTTGTTATTTGTTTTTGTACAACAAAAGTTTAATATTATTAATATGTTTGAGCAATCGTCATATCCTTGTTTTCTATTAGCAGGATATTTCACCAGCAGGCATGGATAGTTTGGGTTCCCCAAGTTGAATTTTGGGTCTACTTGTACCTACCACCATAGTTAATTGTTGTGTGAAAATACTATAACTAATCGTTAATTTCTTGTTTCAGGTAAGTAATCCAAAATGAATATTAGACATCAGGAAAATTGGTAAGAGGTACACATCATTCTGAGTACCCTAACTATGGACTGATGACTTGGGTAAGGTAGCGGGTAAGAGGATCGACTGTTAGAGAACGGATCGCTTAGAAAAATCTTTAGGGATGTTACTCGCGTTATTGTTCGCGATGGTACATTATCTAATATAATAATACCAATAAGTTATAGGTCTGTACGAAATCTAAGGTCAAATTTGCTATCAAATCAGTAGATCCGCCATTATATCCGCCATAATGTCGAGTCGTCCACGTAACGGAAAACGAAGCGAAGGCCGACCCTCAACTAGATGGTCGGATGACCTGGTTAAGGTGGCGGGCAACAGATGGATGTGAACTGCTAGGGTTCGGCCCGTGTGGAAATCATTGAGGGACGCCTTCGTATAGTGGACATATTAGGCTGTAATGATGATGATGAATGTCAACCTCAAGTCGGCCATTTTGTCAAACAATATCTGCATGCTTTTGATACAAAATTCCTCTCTCATAATAGCAAAAACATGAGAGCAACTACGTTAATTGGTCCATAGCCTCATCTTCCTACGTATTTTGTGTTGCTGAGTTTTGCCCCAGTTTCAACTTTAATAACAATAATGGAAATTCTAGTGGCAACGTTCGTAATACTCTTACTTAATGATCAGTATCGTCTAGTGGGTTAATTTTGACATACCTATTATACTGGATCAAAGTAATATTATTAGCTATATTGTTATAACTAAATCAATGAAAAATGTTAACTTGGTGTTATAAACAATACACAAGTATGTTCATACCATTCCATAGACTTTTCGTTGATAAAGAAGTGAAAATACTACCGTTTGGTAGAGCAATCCCAAAAATAATATCTTTTCTATGAATCAAGTTCTACGCTGTGCAAGTTTTACCTCTCTAAATGTCAATGACAAATCATTTTCACCTTTTTAAGTTGGAATTTAAATATTTCAAAAGAATATCTATAAATATGAATGGCAAAAGGTATCCAACAAGCCATTAACTATTCATAGAGGAATGTCAATACTAGGTAGCGCTGATGTATTGAACTGAAAATTGAGTTTGCAGGAAGAGAATCGAAAGTTCAAATGTTTATTTAATTTAAAAAAATAGATCTGAAATTCGAAACTACATCAAAACATGAACCTCAACAAACGGACGTAATTGAAACCGTATCAAAACTAATCAGTGATAGAAGCCTTTTAACTGCTACATTTTGTAACCTACTTGCAAGTTCATATTTCTTGGCAGAAAAACATTCACAGCATGATAGCGTAACCGCCATGAGCCATTGTTAAATCGAAGCAATAAAGACGTTTCCCCTCCACCTCCTTTTACACGAATCCCCTATTACCCTCCAACACATAATTCAGATACAAAACAATCTTATCACTGCAGGGTTTACAAGTTACGACGCGAAGGGACAGTCGTGATGGTTTCTGTTGTGCAGGCATAATATTCATTACAAAGGACAAGATTGAATCCTCTGAAATTGGATAATAAATGAAGTAAATTTTGAAGGGCTTACTAAAGAAACTAGGCTTTAGTAACAGCAAGTTCTTAATGCAGATTTTCCAACATCTGTTCAAAATATTTAAACTGAAATAAAGACTGAGGTTTAGGGTAGGTTAAGGTCGCTGCATGTTACCCTCATACAATCACATATGGCTTTAATTAAATCATGCTTACCTAAGGAATCATCATCATCAGCTCATTAGACGTCCCCACCGAGGGGCACGAGCCTACCCGTTTAGGGTGTTTAGGCCTTAGTCGTCCACGCGGGCTCAGTGCCGTTAGACGACTTCACGCACAACCTTTAAATTTCTTCGCAGGCGTGCGCAGGTTTCCTCACGATGTTTTCCTTCACCGTAAGAACGTCGGATAACGTACATATAATTTCGAAAACACATTGGTACGTGGCGGGATTTGAACCTCAGCCCTCCCGGTAGTAGGGCAACAGTTCACACCATTGAGCCACCGACGCTCAAGGAATTACACAATGTGAAAAATACTAATACGGAAAATCGTTATAAATGTCAAGTATTTGACCAGCTATATACTAACTCTAAATAGCCTTAATGTTATAATTCCCAGTAAACTCCTTTAAGGTTTACATACGTAAATCACTCAACACTTAGCAAAGAAGTTAACTTATCTAATAATATGCTTTATTTTGCTGTCTACGTTTTTTTATCATCTAAAGGCAGACATTTGACCGCCATCACACCTGATGGTAAGTGATGATGTGGCTGAGGATGGATCATGCCTGCCTGCTAGAAACAGCCTATTCACTCTTGCCTTGAAGACGGCCAGGTTGTAATGATCGGGGAACACATAAGGAGGAAAAGAGTTCCATTCCTTTGCGGTGCGCATTAGGAACGAGGCACCATAGGGATACGGTGGCTACGTTTTATCCCTGAGGTTATTCATTAACCCTGGTAAGCTCTGAAATATGCAAAACCCGTAGTGTTTGATTTTAACAATCTCGATGATCGTGTAAAGTAAATGAATCATTCATTCATTCATTCATTCATTGACGACCCATTTGGTGTTGCGGTTGAGAGGTCGGCCGCAACACTAAGGGTTCCGGGTTCGATCCCGGCAGTACAAACATTTGTGTGCATGAACATGTCTGTTTGTAATGGTCTGGGTGTTTTCTATGTATAATATGTATGTATTTACAAAAAAAAGTATACATGTATGTTTATCCGTTGTTTAGTACCCATAATACAGGCTTTACGCTTAACTTGGGGCTAGATGGCGCTGTGTGATTGTCAGTAGATATTTATTATTATTTATTTCATTCATTTCATTTATTTCATTATTTCATTCATTTCATTCATTTCATTCATTTCATTCATTTCATTCATTTCATTCATTTCATTCAGTTCATTCATTTCATTCATTTCATTCATGTCATTCATTTCATTCATTTAATTTTTTCATTTTCAATGATCGTGTATTGTAAATGAATAGTTAAAGAGCATATGGAATATTTCTCTACGTCCATTTATAAGGGTCCCGTCTTAACACAGTCCAAGATATATATTGTTGTTATCTTACTCCTTCTATCAGCGCTAGCCGCTTCCCGCGGCTTTTGCTGGATTTACGCGTTTCCGCTATCAGCGAATGGTTTTAGCGAATGAGAGGATATGTTTTTGTTTATTTCATCTGTGAAATAATGCTTTTGCGTTTTGTACACTTTGTATGTTTGCGAATCAGAATTATATGTACGGTTATCCGACGCTCTTACGGTGAAGGAACGCCTGCGAAGAGATTCAAAAGGTTGTGCGTGAAGTCGGCCAATCCGCACTGGGCCCGCGTGGATGACTAAGGCCTATACCACCCATTACGGGTAGCCTCATGCCCTTCGGTGGGGACATTGAATGAGCTGATGATGATGATAACACTTTGTGTACGAAAAAAGAGTGTACTGGATATCTATACTAATATATAAAGCTGAAGAGTTTGTTTGAACGCGCTAATCTCAGGAACTACTGGTTTGATTTGAAAAATTCTTTCAGTGTTAGATAGCTTATTTATCGAGGAAGGCTATAGGCTACATATTATCACGCTACGAGCAATAGAAGTGGGGCAGCAATGAAGAATGTTTCAAAATCGGGGGTATTTTTTCATACTTGGAGCTTCCGTTGCGTACGTTGAGTAAACGGTTAAAGTTTCACAAAAGTCATGTATGAGAGTATTGTTCTCCGTTTAAAGGTCTACAAAAAAGTCCGTGACAGCATATGTCTATCTTTTAAGGTTAGCTCACTATAACATATTTTATGCTAAAACAAAATTTCTGAAATTGACCCCCGAAATCCTATGTATAGAGATACATATATGTATATATATATTTCTTTTCTGAAAATGAACTCCAAAACCTTTAAAGTTGGGCGGAGGATTCCTATGAAATATATATATCTTACTAGCTGACCCGACAGACTTCGTCCTGTCAGAAAAAATTGTAATGTGGCAGTGTTTTGTTCCTAACTTTTTTATATTCTTTGCAAAAATTATCCTGAACAGAACCGTCACCCTGGTAATAATTCGGTGTGAATTAAAAATAATTAAATAAAACACTATAAGCATTTAAAAGTAAGTAATTTAATGAACTTTATATATAGTAGCAATAAAGCTCAAATTGATTCTACGTTTTAGTTAGAAAAGTTTGTATGTGAAAAAAAAGGGCTGTTTTAGGGTTTTCCCGGCAATTATTCGATTTTTTCTCGCCGTAAGAACCATCCTTGGACTTCAACGAACATTTTAAAAAAAGAATTGGCCAAATTGGTCCAGACGTTGTTGAGTTATGCGCTTACCAACACATTTTGCGATTCATTTTTATATTATAGATTATCCAAATAATTATAATTTAAATGAAGTGGAAGTGGAAGTGTTATCGCGAATTTAATGCGAGCGAAGCCGCGGGCAAAAGCTAGTTTAGGATAATAATGGTTTCCTCATCATCATGGTTTTTCATCAGTATTAATGTACTTTGTCATAACATTTTATACATTTCCTCATCTGAGGATCTATCATTTATTCATGATCGAAGCACGTCAGCATTTTTAGAAGCTTGTTTGTGTTTATCTTTTTTGTTTTATATGGTTTGACGACCCATTTGGTGTAATGGTCGAGACGTCAGCACCTACACCAAGGGTTCCGGGTTCGGTCCCCGGGCAGTACAAACATTTGTGTGCATGAATGATCAGTTGTTTAGTACCCTAACTACAAGCTCCTCGCTTAATGTGGGGCTAGATGGGGCTGTGTGAGCGTGAGTGGATATTTTTTTATTATTTTATTTATGCGCAAGTGTAATATACACAAAAACATCAGTTCATTTTAAAATTCCGAAGTTGACAAAAAACGAAAATTGGAGAAATACAAAATAATGCCTAAAAGCTAACGAACCGTATATCGTTTCAGAATGTTAGAGATAACAACTTGAAATTCTAAACGGTCATTCAATATTAAAGTAAAATACCTGCCCAAATAACTTGTGGAACGCACCAGGAATATTTCAAGGGGAGAACCATCCCCCCTCTCCCCCTCCTGGGCGCAGATAAAAAGGTCACGGCTCTATTGACGTTTGACTAATATGTCCAAAGTATTTGTACTGCGAAGTCGAACTTGAGAATGGTAATTTTGTGCGCGGTGTTAAAAATGTTCTATTGGATTTTATTGTAGGCTTAGATAGCCTGTCATGTTCAGATGCTCTCGAGAAATTGGGATTGCTCCAAGGGACCATTATATCGCATCCGGTCAAATTCCAATTAACAAGTTTCCCGCTGATATAAAATAATTTAAAATTTTTGGCAAGAACTTGATTAAGGCGCAATTGATTTTTTTTGCACCAATCATATTTTAAATTAATTTCTGTTTGATCATCAATTTAGTCTCGAATGTTAAAAACGTATCGACTAGCCTATAAAGTTACAAATCATGGCATAGGCCTTCCGATAAAACATAGCAATATGGAGATTCGGCCATACCAAGAGACTTGAGACAGTAACCGGTAAATGAAATTACTTAATCTACCGTCTGAAACCTATAACGACTGTATATTTAAAAAAATCATTGCTCTTGTAGATTCTCGTACTTTATTTGTGTAATCGCTGCGTTACAAGTTATTATGATCTTCATATTAATTAATAAATATCCACTGACATTCACACAGCGCTTTTATCCAATGATGTAAAAAGTATAGATTCGTGATATGCTCACAAAACAACCGTAAAAAGTGTTCCGAATGCAGCAACAGCACACATATTTCGAATGAGCGTTCATTTACCGAATTTCATTGTATTTATCCATAAACTAAGCATTTAGCCTGTAATATGGGTACTAAATAACGGATAAACAGATTTTTTGTAACTATTACATCAGGTGGGTCGTCATATAGGTAATTACATGTCTTTGTCATTTAAAAATAATAAATCTAATAAGCAATATAAATAATATATTTTATAAGAACCTATGTTATCTATATCTATACTAATATATAAAGCTGAAGAGTTTGTTTGTTTGTTTGTGTGAACGCGCTAATCTCAGGAACTACTGGTTCGATTTGAAAATTCTTTCAGTTATAGATAGCTTATTTATCGAGGAAGGCTATAGGCTATATATCATCACGCTACGAGTAATAGATGCGGAGCAGCAATGAAGAATGTTTCAAAATCGGGGGTATTTTTTTTAAACTTGGAGCTTCCGCTGCGTACGCTGCGTAAACGGTTATAGTTACACAAAAGTCATGTATGAGAGTATTGTTCTGCTTTTAATGGTCTACAAAAAAGTCCGCGACAGCATATGTCTATCTTTTAAGGTAAGCTCACTATAACATATTTTTTGCTAATAAAAATTCTGAAATTGACCCCGACACCTTTAAAGTTGGAGGGAGGGGAAATCCTATGTATAGTGATAAATGAAAGTACCGTGTTATCCCGAATTTAATGCGAGCGAAGCCGCGGGCAAAAGCTAGTTAAGTATAAGCTTCAAAGCAGATAAATTCAAAATCATTTTGTGCATTAGTAATAGGTTACAAAAGGTAGAGAGATCATAGTACCAATCAAAATAGTTTCACTGTTACTATAGTAAAACTAGTTTCAGGCTCTGCATTGATCGATGTTCAGATAATATTAATTATACGTATTCAAAGTATCAATTTCTATTGAAATCTATACTTAACAAGTAATTTACAAAAGCTGAAATGTAACACAAAATTCCAATGTATTTTAATTGTGACCCAGACGAAAGGCAAACATACCTCAAAGTCGATGTAATGGAAAAGCATCAAAATATTTCAATGAGACAGTATTCAACGAATTTCAAATTGGAATAGTTGGGCTTATCAATTATTATCTAGAACGGGAGAATAACAAAGGATTACCAGCGTAATAAATCGTAAGCCTAAAACAATATCGTAACGGGTTTTATTTAATTAAGAATAATTTTATTTCTATTTAAAATATTTTTCATAATACGTTTTCTTCGAAATGCTTTGTAGTGATTGGTTTTTACAATGTATTTTATTAATTCTTCAATCAAAATCATTCAATCAATCTGCCAACATTCCTCCACTGCTGAACATGAGCCTCCCCCAAAGAACGCCAACAATTCCGTTCCTGAGCAGCCCGCATCATCCTCTGCCCGAAACTCTTCGCAAGTCATTAGACCATCGCGCCACAGGACGGCCCACACTACGCTTGCCCAGAGGTCTCCACTTCAATACGTTCCAACGTCCATCGTATCTTCTAAAGACATGGCCAGCCCAAATTCACTTCACTCAATATTGTATAATGTTTAATACTTTTTCTTAAGAAATAATATGAAACATTATAAAAAAGTTGATGTTTTTAAACGGAGATAAATTGGCAAACAGAAATACAAGATTATCATAATGGAAGTACTGTACAACTTGTATTTGCTGGTTTATATTTGAATTGATTTCGTAAATTGTACAAATATAAAACGCAAGTATTGCTTTGAGCGATTCCAAAACTGTTGTAATTGAAAATAGATACAATGAGATTTACTTCAAATAAGAGATGAATTGATCGATGCTGTTACAGAAAAATTCAGAGATTAATCTAACCTTATAGGCCATTATCAGCAACAGCCTATATGTGACGTATATACGACACATTGCAAGGAAAAGACCTAAAACACCGCATAGCCGTTGAGAGATTTCGCCGTAACCGACTACTTGAGCACAACGTGGGTTGATACGTAATGAATATATTTTTTATATAAAAGTCTCAAACAAAGACAAAACCACAAACCTTCACCAAACTAAATCAACCATTCCAAAAGCTGATATCCTAACTTCGAATCAGCTAACATTTCTTAAGAGAAGCAAACTAACCACTGAACTGGGGGTAAAACTTGTCTACTTCAGCCAAACGTTCCAAATTAACCCTGCATAACGATTGAGCAGGCGATATATTCTGAAGTTCTCACTGAATTTATCTCGCAAAGTTGAATAAGGTGCTATATAGATTGCGAATTAAATAGGCAACTCATGATATGCGGGCTTTTACAAACGCCGCCTGTCTCAGTTCCTTAAATTCTAATTAGCGTTTGATTTAGTTATGCAGATGATTTTAGATGAAATTTTATATGATTAGGGCAAACGCGAATTTGGGTAACTTAATGAGAAAAGCGGAAGACAACGACCGGATGTCTGGCGGAAAATGGGGGAGACCTATGTCCAGCAGTGGACTGCGATATGTTGAAGAAGAAATGGTATTTTTTATATCTGTCAAAGATGCCCGAGATATGAGTTGCAGGTCTCTTATAGTGAAATCAATCAAAGGAGTGACATACCCACTTCTAGAGTTATTATTTAGATTGTGAGCAAACATTACTGTCACGTTATATATCTAAGTTTAAAAGTTTATGACGAAAAACATTACCATTTGTTCTATTTCACTGAAAGTCGTATCAGACTGGCTAAGGACGCTTTCGTATGATGCCATAGAGAAGTTGCTGAAAGTATCTACTTAATTTATTATGTGAAATGATCCGATCCCAAGATACCGATATCGCAGGGCATAATAGATTAACAGGCTATAAATACGTTAAAAAATTACTAATAATAATAAAATAAAAATGTTACTGCTGTTGGAGCACCTAGTTTGAACGCACGTGCACACACACACACATACACACCACGCGCGAGCATGCACGCACTTACACAATTCCAATATAGGAGTTAATTATATTATAGTCTTGCCTAAAATAAGTATATTATATGTATTAATTTAGTATTGAGTGACAAAAATCACGTATACGGAAGCCTTGATGTCACATGTTAAAAGATTTACTACAGGACAGTCTGTACTTATATTATAAAGCTGAAGATTGTTTTGTTTTAACCCACTAATCGTTAGGAATACTACTTATATTATTTTTGCAATAAAAAAATCTAGTAAAGTTAAACCTACTGTCGCAATCAAGTTTTTTTTCATCTTTCCAATATTTCATTGTTATGTCCGAGTTCCACTTATAGCATACACTATCGCAATAATTAATTTTGTGACCACTCCCCCTATCACATTTCCGTCAATGTAGAAACTTTTTATGACTATATTCAGAATTATACTTGGCCCTAAATTCTGTGCGAAATCACCTATAAAACTGTCGTTACTTTCAATACGTATCTAATTTATTGGACGATTCCCCGAACTCACTTTTAACACATCCAAAAAGCCTACATTTTCGTTAAAAAAAAACTCACCCGAACACGATTGGAAAAAACTGATCTCCAAAGCCCATAATTCTACAACGAATAATTGCTAAAAGAGTGGGCGAAAAAAACCTATAAAGCTAATAAAATCAGGGTTCCTCCCTGTGCACACCCATTATCATCTCAGTGGTACGCAAACCACCTGATTTATTACTACCGAACACTGAATATATTAGAGGGGGGGTCGGCGGTGAAGAAAATGTACTGATTTTGCCTCTGAGGGGGGTTACCCCCATCCAGTTTGAGCATAACATATGGTGCGGTTTTGAGGCTGATTTCGTTGTAACAAGATACGGTCCTAACGTTGTTTCTCTCTCGCATATGGATGGAAATGGAAGCGCGATGTGAGACCTTGTTGATAAATAAACATTTGAACTGGATACAGAGATATTATTCACGATTTGTGAAACGATTGATGTTGTTAATAGGAATGTTTTCAAAGCTTGTAATCTCACAATGCATTTCTCAGGTCTCATTGTCGTGTTTATAATGATAACTATTATGTTTAGTAAGAAAATTTTTGTTAACTATATTTTATTTATTTTATTTTGTATTTATTCAAAATCCACAGCTCTTATAAGTGTAATTAACAAAAAACAAAATTATAACTTACAGCTAATAACGGATTTTACATATGTTATCCAAAATAGAAAAGTGACATCCAGAGGAGGATCAAAAGTAATGCACACAACACAAGGACTTTATATAACAATAATATATTATCAGTAATGAATTTAAAAAATTAAACATATATCATATATCTGAATACACACATATGGATATATAAATATACAGCATAGTTAGACACTTATAAGAAAATACGCAGGCATCAAAAATATCAATAAGTAAGACAATTTACCACAGGCCAAGATACAGGGGGGGAGGGGGATGAAGAAAATATTAATGAAATGTTATGGTTTGGAATCGGCCATGATTAAGCCAATTCCATCTTTGTATGATTGCAGAGATGAACAAATAAATCAGTTGATGTAAATTTATTGTTGTATGTTTTCTGAAGACGATGTATGACCGAGTTTTGAGCATATATTAGTATGAACAAAGTTACAGCTAAACAGTTTTGTATGTCTGGTTCGAACAGATGGAGCACATAATGATAAAGTCTTATTCACCAATTCGAAACTGTCAATCATACCATTGCAAATTTTGTACAAAAATATCATGTCATGAAGGCAACGCCTATTAGCAAGTGTCATTAGGTTATAAAACTGACATGCATCATTGTATCCTAAATATGCTCGGAGATCCCGATAGCACAGATGTTTTAGAAATTTAGATTGTATTTTCTCAATGTTATTTACATGAACAGCATACTGTGGATTCCAAATACTGCTACAATACTCTAATATACTCCTGACATATGTGTAATAAAGAACTTTCAAGCATTGCACATCTGCAAAAGGTTTACTGACTCGCAAAATGAAGCCCAGGCTTTTGTAAGCTTTTGATGTTATGTAATTGATATGGTCTGCAAACGTCAATTTTGAATCGAGAAGAATACCTAAGTCTTTTACTTGTTTTGTCTCCAAAATTTCAGAATTATTTATGTTATAGACAAATTTTATGGGCTTCAGTTTACGGGTAAAGGTCATGTAAGAGCACTTGCTGACATTAATGTTAATTCTATTTTCTGAATAATATGAGCTTAGTCTATTTAAATCGTCTTGTAACTTTTGACAATCGTGTATATTATTTATTTTCATATAGATTTTTGTATCGTCTGCATACATTAGGAATTTTGCATATTGGAGACAGTTTTTTATGTCATATAAATAGCAAGCATAGAGCAATGGGCCAAGAATCGATCCCTGTGGCACACCTGATGGAATCGTTACATAATTGGAACGATATCCGCCAATAACTACTGCTTGACATCTGTTCCTTAAATAAGATTCAAGCCATCTATGCAAACTCCCTTTATACCCAATTCTCCAAGCTTCCTAAGAAGTAGAACGTGATCCACACGATCGAAAGCTTTTTCAAAATCCGTGTAGATCACGTCAACCTGAGAGGCACCATCCATTCCATTTAAAACATCATCAGTGAATATGGATAAATTTGTGTTTGTAGAACGTTTTTTTTTAAAAACCATGTTGTTCTGGTGGTATCAAAATCGAAATCACTGGGTATAAGTGGTTATGAACAATGCGCTCAAATAACTTACTTAATACATTGAGAATAGATATAGGACGGTAATTTTGAACTTGAGTTTTGCTCCCTTTTTTGTGAATCGGACAATATGAGCAATTTTCCACACACGAGGAAAATAACCACTATAAAGGCATCTATTGAAAATTAGTGCTATGGGAACTGCTAACGATTCGGAACAAGACCGGAAGAAAAGTGGAGGTATGTTATCACTTCCCGCTCCTTTTGAAGTATCAAGCTTTTCTAATAATCCCTGTATATATGATGAGGCAACTATAATACTATGTATAATTTTGTCACTACAAATGTTACTATTAGAAGAAGATTGGTATTGAGCTGCAGGCTTGCTAAAGTTTTTCTCGAAAAAATCATTAAATGCATTGCAAATATCGAACTGGTTACTAAATATTAAATCACCATGTGTCATTGCATTAGGGTAATTAGAACTATTGTTTCTTTGTGATTTAATGTAAGACCAGAAAGCCTTTGGATGTGACCTGATTTGCTTTTGAGAGCTCCTTAAATAGTCTTGCAGACATGATTGTTGTAGTTTTTTCATTTTGCCTCTTAGTTTTGAAAATTCAAGGTAATCTAATGGGTTCCCATGGGATTTCCAATTCTATATTATAATACTTTGATATTTTGGAATTATTATGGTTTATTGTTTTAAAATTATTATTCTGTGGTGATTTAAGATTGAAAGTCGAGCAAAATTTAAAGTTCAAACTCTTGAAATTAAATTGAAATAGCACTTAGTTATACAAAATCCCCGAAACCGTTCGAAGCCCCAAAACGTGGTAAACGTTAACTTGGAACAAATCAGTAATTGAGATCGTATTTAAACTTGGAATATTCTCTTCAAGGCTCTGTTCGTTACAAAAAATTTGATAAAGTTATTAGTTAAAGTGGCAAAGTTTGAAGTTAAGCAGACAACTTGCACCATTATCCCCCGATCTATATCGGCAAGTTGGGCCTTTGAATTTTGTATCTGATTAGATGACTTGGAGCGAAATTAACGATAGATACGCTGTCGAAGTACCCTTGCATATCTATTAAGAATCTTAAAAAATATCTCAAAAATTTCGATTTTCAAAGACAGTCAGTTGATAAAAACACATAATTTATTTTATTTAATCTCATTATTGCAATGAAATGTTCATAAATCCATTAATTAAATTAATTACAACTACATGAATGTTTATCTTACCTTTCCTCCGTTTAAAGCTTACACATGAAGTTACGGTTGGCAAAATCATTAACCATAAGAAACTTTATTAAATTTGTGCATAAATTGTTTGTGTTTAACTTGTAATAAGCGATGGCGATACAACACACTGTGTCACATAATACGTTGTTAAAGTTCCAAGGCTTAAAGTTTCAGCGTGAACACAACACAAGTTGGAACAAACATAAGGAAAACTAGCAACTTTGAAATTGTAGGATTGATCCTGGACTCGCTTTTATCAAGATACCACCTTCACAGCCTCAGGGCTTTATTTATAAATCATTCTTCCTAGCTCGAAGTTCTACAGTGAAATATAATACCGCTCTCTGACATTCTGTAAGTTTGTTAGTTCTTTGTTGAAATGAATCTGAACAATAAAAAGTGAAGTAACTACGGACCGTCGAGAATGTTTAAAGTTGGCAAGTACACGAATAATGGAGGTGGAAGTTAGTTTATAATTTACATAGTTGATGTGGGCAGAGAAGGTTCTAATGATGACAAACCCTTTGATAACTGAAGTTTAAAAGAAATCGCTGCAATAGTTTGGAATTAAAGGGTTTATTTTAAGTAAAAGCTTATTGTATCAGTAAGTGACATGAACATTAAAAAGCCATGCGTCAGGGTTTTAAACTACGTTTGACAAGTTATTACTCGTATGTAATGTTAACCAGTTACACTGAACTTATTTGAACTATTTTTATTATTAGGTACCCACTTTCCACTGACTGGAGAAAAATAATATTTCCTGAAAAAGTTATCATTTTATTTATTTTACCTTTATCATCAAAATCATGCGATACTATAATATTATTGTCTCATTGTATAATACTGCTAACAATGATAAGATAATAGTATTGAAGAAGAACAATGAAAACAACTATTTCCAGTGTAACTGTGGTGATGATTGCCTCCTGGTAGGCAATTCATCACCTCGTTCAACTGCCATGCTCCTTTAGCTTATTCACTCTCTCTTGGCCGTCTTCAAGGCAAGAGTGAATAGGCTGTTTCTAGGCAGGCATGATCCATCTTCGGCCACATCATCACTTACCATCAGGTGAGATGGCGGTCAAATGTGTGCCTATAAAGGATAAAAAAAAAACTGAATAAATGAACATTGATTCAGAACAATTTGTATCCAAAGAGCTTAGTGATATCTTAACATGTATATGTAAAAATAGTTCTACCTTCAATATAGATAATGAAGATATTTGCATGCAACGCTATTTTGCTCTGATCTGATAAGTAGATACCATCCAATAGTAAAAGAACATTGACTCTGCTTCCTTGTAAACTTAGGCTTAGTAATATTTTCAATTAAGATAAGAAAATTTTTAAATTTTAATAATATCTATTTCATTGTTTTCAAATAAAACGGAATTTAGATGCTAATATTAGAAACATTGATCCAATCAAATTTACGCAAGTGATAATGTAAGTAATTAATAAATAATTCTCTTCAATAAATAAAATAGGATATATGCATATAAATTCCAATGATATAGTTAGTTTCAAAGAATTACTTGAGCGATGATTCAAAGGGATAACCCTGCCAATATCTTCGGAACCTTACCTAAAGCGAGTTCTTTAATTATTTTATTTAGTTATAATATATTCTTCAAAGGTTTTTTAGGTTTGATATTAGTAATATAGTGTTATTATATTGTACGTTTGTTAAGTTTTTTTAATTAACAATAGACATACATCATATGCATCGATCCATCCGTATGAGATTTCATCTTTGAAATTGGGAACCTATTGCGGCGCTACATTATTTATGTTTTTGTTTAATATTAATATTCAGTAAGCTATTCAAACAGTACGCTAATCACCTGTTTATTATTACTATATTGAATTGAAACACTTGTAAACTATGCAAATCCCTTATTGTTGTAAATCAGTTTGAATTCTAAACATTATTAATTATTACCGAACTTTCTAATTACTGATCATCAAATACGCAAACTAAGCACCAATTTCGAAAATTGAGCTGTCCCAATTCACAAAATGAATTTGTGGGATCAATTCTATAACAAAATTACACCCAGAACAAAATTTAGCTAATTAATTTCATCCATCTAATGAGGAAGGCCCGAAAATGTAGGCTGAAATTAAACCATTGGTTAACTGGTGGTAGTTTGATGTGAATGTTTCCAAGCTGATCCTAGTATCAGGGTGGAAATTTTTGTTACAAAGCTAATAAAATTATTATGAGAGTACATAACAGATATTCAAATGAATTTCTTGGTGAACTTCTTTAGGAAATGTTTACGAGACAAGGCTAGTACCTGATTTCAAAATAAAGTACGCACTGAATTTATGACATGGTTTTTGGCATACATTTGCAACGAAAATTGGACTTCCACTTAGCAATCTTTACTTTACAGGTACTTCTGGTTAGGTTATATTTACGAAGTGAGCAAATATAAATCAATTCCTATTTAGTAACTTAACAAATTACTGGAACTTTATAAAAAATAATAAGTTCTCTCTTCAAACTTACGTAGTACACTCATCAGTGTACAGATCTGCAATGAATTCACCATAATGAAGTTGTCAACAACATGTATGCACGTATGTATGTGCAAGCTTGAAAATAATCTCACAACTCAAACTTCGGCTCATCTGCTTCTCATAAGTTTTGAAAGAACTCTGCCAACCTTTATGTGATAAAAAAACTGGAAAAAAAATCTGCCCTAGTTCACATTCAACTTGGCTTTCTTATTTCAAAGGGGGCACACGACAGTTTGCCCTCGGCTAAACTTAAATTATGGCCAGATCTTCAAGTCGCCAAGAAATTTCCAACTTGGACTTTTCAAAGAACACGAGAATCGACCCGAGGAACGATTCTTTATCTCAACGCTGATTGGCCGAAGTAAATTGGATCCGATTTATTGAGCCCCCTTTGTTTTGGAATCTTTTGTTTGCACGAATACTTTAATATTATCGGACTAAATATCTCGTGTTTTAAAGTTTTGAATTTCTTATCGACGAGTTTGCTCTGTTTTCTTATAAGTCATCCCAATAAAATACTAAAAACACCTCAATTTCTTATTTGAGTTCACAAATCAGCTTTTGAATAAATATTGAAACTTAATCTTTTGTGTTCGTATTTTCACCTTTATTAAAACATTTATTCCGAAATCAGATGTCTTCCTTAAAACTAACACAATATTTTTTCATAACATAGATTTCCTTATATTTATATAAGTTTTTACTGATACCATTAAAATTAACGTCTAATATCCACAACATTGTTTTGAACTCATATTCATTCCGCTATTGTTGGGGAAGTCACAAAATATTAATGAACTGTTCTATTATTGTTATCCTTAACTTTATCGATAGCAGGACATCCGAATTGGCAATTAATATTATTTCGCAAATTGGATTCGAGCAGTCCATTCCAGGACATCCGAATAAATTCAACCAATAAATTATTTAGATAACGCCTACAGTGTTTGTTTAATTTCGTGCAGAATTACAAATGTGTTTCTGAATTTTAATGGAACGCGTTAATCGGAATTTAAAGAACTTTGTGTTTAAAAAAGTCGTTACAAATAAAATTAATATAGCGTACATTACATTTTTATTTTTATATAGGTACATCCCTAGTAGCTGAAGCTTGTTTGTAAAAAAATATTTATGCTGGTAACGTGTTGTTCCCGTACCCAGAGGTCAAATTTGATAGTTAGTACAATTTTAGCTTTGTAAGTCAATGAGAGCTTGTTGATTAAGTGTGACTAAATAAATTCATCAATGAATCCAAATATTGTAAACTATTTAATCACTTAATTAGACAGTAAAGTTTAAATTTTCATTAAGTATAATAGCATCTAGACATCCTTGACATTGCAAGCGTACCAAAGGAAACCCCATCCTTTTTATTTCGTAAAATTGACAATCTCAAAGCCTACCCAAATAAATGGGAAATGAAGATATATTGTAAATTGAACGATGAAAAAATCTCCAAAGAGATAAAGCCGTTGGATACAGTAGATTTGAACTTGAGCATTTTGCTTTGGAAATGTGGTTTTTATTTTCAAGCAAAGCCTGCATAGGTTGTATTTGCACAATGATTGCTTGCGATTTTATTTATTCTCGATATATCTGAATTGGCACGGATTCAGGCAGTTCTTGGAGTTCTTAAGTTAATTTGTTAAAATCGCACAAAATATAATTTGTCTATATTCCGATATTTCTAACGTTAATTTTGCATTTTGTCATTGACCAATGCCAACTGTCTTTTTTTAAGAAGAATTAATACTTATGTTGTAAAGAAATTATATACATATATATCTAGCTAGATTAATGAACTCTATTCTTAAATTATATCTTTTGTTGTCTTTACAAACAGAGAACTATATATCAGATGTTGTAATATCTTTATCCACTATTTATTCTAAATTGCTATCAATTAATAGCGAACTGATATTCTGACTATACTAATAAGTTTAATACGTTTTTAAAAAGGCCTATAAAATGAACGTAAGATCTTACAGCATCTGACAACCTTGTTTCTGACAACCTGATTACCCAATATTTTAACAATACATTCAGTTGTGACTGCAGCACTCTAAAGAAAACACGAATCGGTATATTTACAAATTGACGACCCATTTGGTGTTGCGGTTGAGAGGTCGGCCGCAACACTAAGGGTTCCGGGTTCGATCCCCGGGCAGTACAAACATTTGTGTGCATGAACATGTCTGTTTGTAATGGTCTGGGTGTTTTCTATGTATAATATATGTATTTACAAAAAAAAAATGTATACATGTATGTTTATCCGTTGTTTAGTACCATAATACAGGCTTTACGCTTAACTTGGGGCTAGATGGCGCTGTGTGATTGTCAGTAGATATTTATTATTATTATTATTACATATACTATTATCAACATATCACAATCTATATGGACACATACTACTACACTATGAAGATTATGACTCTAACTTATATAAATCTACAAGCAAGCAAAAACATTCTCCACTACACTAATGCATACTAGAAATCACGAACCCAGCTTTTAATAAAAAAATATCCTGTCTCCCCAAAGAGGCCGGAGCAATGATAGCACGAATAAAATATATAAAGCGTCTATAACGAAGAACTGGGCCGACGCGTAGATAAATATGACGTATTATTATGTTTTCCAAAAGGGGGTAGAGACGAGCGGCGGCCGGGCAACAAGCGAGGCGGGTATTGTCCTGATGCGTAATTTGTGAGGCTTACGAAGGATTGACAAAAGGACTACTCAGAATTCCATTTTAGTTGAAATGAATAACATATTTGGCTACTTGTTGTGTTTTATCTAAGATCGGAAAAGTTCCTGGCCATTGTTATTTTTCATTTATTAGTTCTATTTTGTGGTGGATTGATCTGATTGATCGAAGAATTTGGAACTTCTCCACATTGATGTTGCTGTAATAAAGTAAGATGCTGATGGCGGCTGCTAAGAACCTTGCTGAAGTTCACCGTTCGCTTTGAGATCCTAGCAAGTCGCGAGGCTATTGTCTGTCAGGACGCTCACCTGATGGTAAGTGATACGCCTGGCCATGACAGTGTGGCATTAATTGAGACCAACAACTGATACAGAAATTATTCTCAATCAATGGTCGCTGGTGGGAGCTGGATGAGAAAAGCGGAGGACCGGATATCTGGCGCAAAATGGGGGAGACCTATGTCCAGCAGTGGACTGCGATAGGTTGAAGAGAGAGAGAGAGAATGCCGTATTGTGACTGTTACCGAGACAACAAATATTAGGTTCTTTTACCGCTAATATTACTAGTTCCATAAGTTATAATTGGCAAAATTGACTTTGGTTTGAAATAAAGACGACTTATATCGAAAACAAAGACCACCCTACTCACGTACAATAAATTTGACCTTTTCTAAGGAACTATGTATTTCTAAACCACTATCCGCTCCGCTCGCAGCAAAACCGCGTTCAGCACTAAGAAATTTCGCGTATTATTTCATGAAGAATATTTTAGGGAAGTGACATTCGCTGTAACTATCGTGAGGGTTTGTTTTTCTGTGCGTTACCGAGCAAATGTGACGAATCGCTGTTTATATAGCGCCATTGATGTTAGTTGGGCCGGTTCGTTGAGTAGAAGTGTTTCGTTTGTTTGTACACGGTTTGATTACGTAATCATCTTTGCTAGATTTGGGCAAAGCTTTGGACTTTATTTGGCATGTGCAGTACTCACTTATGTGGTTTAGAAATGTGACCCATATTTTATTTATCAATTTACTAATACTATAAGTAAACTAATACTTATATTTGAGTTTTTATTAATTATCTCCAAAGAGAAATGTTCGTTATAGTATAAGTTTATATTTGCTTTATCGCAAGCGCAATCGGTTGAAAAAATGTTTGCTCCAAGTTCCTCCATCTCTTATGAATATAATGGTAGTCGTTAACACCTACTAATCTGCATTTCATCTACACATGTTGATTTAAGGCCTAATATTTCCCTAGTGATGATGTATGGGAAGCCTTGTGCCCTGCAATTAGCTTTTAGTAATGCCTGCCTTATGATATTTACAAAGTATCTGTTTATATTCTCAATGTTTTTGTATTGTATTCACAATGTTTTGTAATGAGTGAAAAACGCACTCTCAAATCATGGCATTAAAGTCGAAGTTACTACCAATCGCCATCGAGCCTTTTGTATCTACTCATAAAATTGTTTCACGAAACAGGAAGTTTCTGGAACCAATCAATCGAGATTTCACTTCGGCGAGTTCAAATTTGAGTGCCCTAATATCATTGGAAGATTTTTGCATTAATCCATCAATCAGCATTAAGCTTTAATATCCAATACGATTCCTTACACAATAAGCCAAGATATTCCCTATCTATCCTCTGTTTCCCGAGGGACTCTCATCTTCGTTCCAGAATTTCGAGGTCAACGTTACCAGGCGAATTGAAAGGTAACTTACTGGGTTCCCTTGGGTGCAGAGTCTTCCTGCTCCTTATCCCTTTATGATAGGAACTGTCTGTTTTTAAGCGATTTCCTTTATTGATAAAAAGTATTTGATTTTGTACTGTAAGACAAAAGAAACGAAGATTTTACGGAAACATGACGTCTTATTTGTAACACAATTCAAGTTGTTAGTGATTCAACAGTGAAACCAAATATTGAACTTTCATTCTCAAGTAGTCTTTATAGTACGAGTAATCGAATAATTTAAAGTCTATGTAGTATTTATTACTCAAAAAATAATGGATCATCTTCTGATTTGGTCAAAGTCCCCTTTGTGCTTATCGTATGAACTCATGGTTGCATAAGCGATTTAAGTGCTAAACAAAGAAGACGAAACTGGTAGTTTTCCCAGAATCATAATGTACTATTTGGTGAATTTTCTACGTTAAAATCATTTCAGTCACGACAGGAAAGTGGCTAATACGACTCATAGAAATGAAATTACCCAAAGTAATTGTATGTGATACCAAATTGCTTGTTTGTGGTTTTCTGGGTAACTAATTGGAGAAGGGAATTACATGTGAGGTCAATTTCCTAGAACTATGAATATTTTTGTATGTCTCACTAAATGAAAGTTTATGCTGAGTATGTATAAGGTCATCTGATGATTTCTAGGACAACTTGATCTCACCTACAATAATAGTTATGCTATTGGTGTTACTCGATTCTGGCTTTGATGGAGAGATTGAAGCTTTAAATAGGTCTGAAAATTTGCGCTCATTGTCAGCGCTAATTTTTAGACCTATGTGGTGTAATAGTTGACAAGTCAACCACTACAACAAAGGTTTTGGTTTCGATTCCCATGCATCTCTAATATTGTGTGCATGAACATGTTTAGATGTATTGCTTACGTTACCATACTACAAAATTAAAAAAAACGCGTCAGAATCCCCTTATAAAAGTTGTGTTGAGAAATTAAAAAATAATAATAAATGATATGGCGATCGAAATGGCATTATATTGATCGCATTATCATAACTATATAGTTCATAATGTACATATATATAGTAAGAAGAACTAGTATTGGTATATAACATAAAACTATAACTTCGCACTAAACTTCCATACTCTTGCGCAATGAATGTTTCGTATTAATATGTAACATATGATAATAATCAGCACATAATTGGTGTAAGCGGATATCCGTACCGGATTGTTGGCTAATGAGCTGAGAATTGGTTGATTAAGAAATATGTTACGCTTCATTTGACACCTCTGTGAGATAAAACGTCATCGGCAGAGCATTATCTTGGAAATGTATGCAACTAATTGCATGCAGTGAATTGGAGTGATCTAAGTAAGATATCAAGTAAGAAAAAAAATAAAGGAATTAAGAACGGAATAAAAAAATTAAGAAAGAAATGTTTATATCTGTAACAGAATACAAGAGTTCCTATAACATAAAAACTTAAATCTTAAGACGCAGAAAAGGAAAATAACTCAGCATGAGCCATGGTGATGAAGATATCAAGAGCGACGCTGGTCTTCCGTGGCTTTCATACTTTCATAGAGACCCCATGATCTGTAAGACAATTGCGTTTGTCACAAGCGAAAAGAGAGTAAAATGAAATGGTCCATTCATTTCATTTAATGAAATTGTAATGAATAACTTTGGTTATTTATAATGCATAATCCAAAAACTGTTATTCATAAATACAAACAATTTTTCAAAAGTTTATTATATTACATTCAATATTTGTTTGTAACGCACTCCACATTAGATGTGGTCTAAGATAGAATTTAATATTTTATTTATTCATCATTTGGTAGTTTCTTTTACCGTTACATTTACATTAAATTAATATCGTTCATTTGTACTAAAAAAAAGCTTTGCAATTTTTTCTTTATATTTTTTCCCCATAGCTATATGCTGCGGCAGGCCTGTGCTCATCAGCAAGCTGGTATAGGCTGATGATAATGCATTTTTTTCCTTAACGTAGCAAAAAATAATTTTTTTAGTTTTTTGTTTTTTACCTTCTTATCATAAGCCTAACGAGCTTACCAAGTTCACCATTTAATATCTAATTTACGTAATTCTCTCCCATCGGAGAGACCTATTTACATCTGGGGACTCTGGGGCGGCCATAGGCAATTCTAAAGCAATGAATAGCCATTGTGTTTCCATATTAAAATTCGATGACAATAAAACCCTGGCCCAATAATGGGGGTGGCATTGAGCAATTAAAAATAAAACGGAATAAAGCCCGCCCAGCACCGCGCAATTAGAGACTACGTGCCAAATGTCGCTTTTACGCGCGTCTTTTGCGCTCGAGACATGAGCGGAAGCGGTTTTGAGAATAACCTTTTGCCCGCCAACGTCAAACGTGACCAAAAACTGGCACTTAAAAATGTGAAATTGTTTATTACCCATTAGAGGCTAAATGCTTATTTTAGGGCTGGATGGCGCTGTGTGAATGTCGGTGAATATTTATTTATATTCCCTGAGCAAAACGACCTAGCGTCTTTAAAAAAGCCGTTTGCTGGTTTGCTCCCTTTAGTATAAAAAGGCAGCAAGAAAGTTCTTTGCTGGCTTTCTTCAATTTGGCGCCAGATATCCCCGTTCTCCGACTTTCTCATCAAGCCTTTGGCTTTCTTTATTTTCAATAAACCAAAGATACAACTAATTTGAAGAGCACAAGTTTGTAAACTAATTAATTAGATAATGCAATTGCGAGTTTAGTGCAATAGCTAATGTTATTTAGTGTATTTTAATGGAAAAGATCTTCAAGAAAACAATCGCTTCATCCTTTCACATAAACCACCCTCACACAATCAAGGGTATGACGAGCTACTAACTGGATTTCTTGCTACACTCGACTCTCCTCCCATAATTTAAGCTCCATTTTCCCAAATCACATTCTGCCATTTTTGGAAAACACCATGCACAATTACCACTGGCCAAAATCGCCTGTCAGCCATGTTGATTTCATTAGAAATTCGCAAACATGTTCGTGTTTTTCCTTTATTTGTTGCATTAATTAAAACATCAGTGGATAAGGAGGATTTAATTGAATAAAACTAGAAAGTAGAAATAATTACGAGAACTTGAATGACCGACATAGCCCGTAAGGTTAAGTTGACTGGGCAGGGCATATAGTGAATCGATGGCCGATGGGGCGGAAAGGTTCTCGAGTGGCGTCCGCGTAACCGATGCCTAGTGCCTTGGTGTCGGCCCGCGTGGAAGCCATTCGGGGAGGCCTTCGTAAAGTACTGAACTCTCTCTTCAAGCTGTCCACTGCTCGACATAGATCTCTTCCATTGTCACCACATATACCGACCCTCCGCTTTTCTCATCCAGCCTCCACCAGCGACCTTTCGCAAGTCGTCGGTCCATCGATCCTGCAACATACGTGACCAGCCCACTGCCACTTCAACTTGCCGATCCTGTCGGTAACTTTTAGTAATAGTAATATATAAATAAATATTAAATAGCTTCAAAGTACTACATTATTAAGCTGCAATGATGATGAACTGGTCGTATGTCATACGTAAACCATGTTGATGGAAAATAATCACCACAAACTATCATTGATTTCCTTCAACACTGCATCAGTCATGGTCAGACGTATCACTTACCACCAAGTGAGCGGACTGAACGTCACGTTCACTTAATGAAAAATAGGTCATATGGTCAATTTTGCGGAAAACGCAGCTGTTCTTGGTGTGTGGACATAAATCTAAACTGAGGCGAATTTTGGTGCTTGATATTTTAATACGAGTAAATAACTTTGTTTGGAGCGTCGGTGGCTCAATGGTGTGGACTGTTGCCCTCTTACCGGGAGGGCTGAGGTTCAAATCCCGCCACGTACCAATGTGTTTTCGAATTTTCGAAATTATATGTACGTTACCCGACGCTCTTTCGGTGAAGGAAAACATCGTGAGGAAACCTTCATGCACGCCTGAAGAGATTCAAAGGTTGTGTGTGAAGTCGTCCAATCAGACTGGGCCCGCGTGGACGACTAAGGCCTAATCACCCTACGGGTAGGCTCGTGCCCCTTGGTGGGGACGTTTAATGAGCTGATGATAATGAAATCACCTTGATGTTTATTTGGTATATAAATATGTACATACCAACCCATTGTGTTAACGTTTCGCGAAGCGTTTGATTGATACGTAAACATTAGTTAGGGAGTGAGTCATGTTGTTATTATAACAAACACCTTTTGCCTTCAAAACAAATATTCGTTAAGTAAGCTCCACCACCGCTCGATTCAGACAGAATTTCCTTACGTCGCGTATGAGTAAATAATATTTTCGCTTTGTCTGTCTGTTTCTATGTATGCTGAAGTCTTAAGACTTCTAATATAGGTGCGGGCTATTTAAGTATTTTCATACTGCGTCGGTGACTCAATGGCGTGGACTGTTACCTTCCGAGCTGGAGGGCAGGTTCAAATTCCGTCACGTACCAATGTGTTTTCGAAATTATATAATTGTCTTACAGGGTGTATAGACCTTAGTTGTCCACGCGGGCCCAATGCGAATTGGCCGACTTCACGCACAACCTTTGAATCTCCTCGCGTTAAGAATTCGAAAAGATTTTGGTAATTTTCGGGAATTGAACCTGCACCAGTCCACGCCAACGAGCTACCGACGTACTTGAGATTGTTAACAGAATTTGGAAAATTTTCAAAATAAATCTTTACAAAAAAAATATTAAAAAGATTATTACCTTAGATACATTTATTACGTAATAATTGTCAAATTCGTATATTTTGAACGAGAAATGCTAATATAAATCATAATTTGTAAGATAATATCATCCCGCTTTCAAAGTGAATTTTAATAAGCTTATATAATGAACATTTTAATAATTATAGCACAATGTAATTTTATGTAATATTAGGACGGAACAATATTTCATTCAATAAGATTTATTCATTTTTGGAAGAATTACAGTTACATTGGCCACTATATTAAAGTATAAAATTATGATAAGTGTACAACACTAATTATAAATCTTCACATATGAAATTACTTTCATATGTGAAGATTTATAATTAGTGTAAGTGATTAGTAAAGTATAGATAAGTATCCGATGCTCTTACGGTGAAGGAAAACATCGTGAGGAAACCTTCATGCACGCCTGCGAAGAGATTCAAAGGTTGTGTGTGAAGTCGTCCAACCCGCACTGGGCCCGTTGACGACTATGGCCTAATCACCCTATACGGGTAGGCTCGTGCCCCTCGGTGGGGACGTTTAATGAGCTGATGATGAGATAATTAAAAATCAATTATATTTCTTGTTTGATAGTATGCAAGATATAAATGGATATTTGGGAAGGTTTTGTCCACTGGACCCCCAAATATAGTCCGATATCGGTCCTCTGGGGACAAGAGCGGGTTAAATGTTCCTCACGATGTTTACCTTCATAAAAGCGTCGAAGATTACTATAATTTCGAAAATGAGATTAATACGTGGCGAGATTTGAACCTGCACTCTCCAGATCGGAAGGCAAGAGTCCTCACCAATGAGCCACCGTCGCTCTATTCGCATGCCCTATCCCTATCCAACCTATCGCAGTCCACTGCTGGACATTGGTCTCCCCCATTTTCCGCCAGATATTCCGGTTCTCTGCTTTTCGCCCAGCCTCCACCAGCGACCTTTCGCAAGTCGTCGGTCCATCGGGCCGGAGGGCGTCCGACGCTTGCCGTGACGCGGTCTCCACTCCATTCACATCGTCGCATCAATATTAGATGGTCATATAATTGTACTATACGCTACTAACTACAAAGTCACTAAAATTGGTAACATGCAACTTTGTAATTGTCTGTGTCATGAAGATGCCACTTACTTAGAGCGTTTGCAGGAGTGTCTTGAAGTTTCCCTTATTGGAACTGATCGCTTTTACCTTAAGTAACTTTGTTCCGTTTCGTATATAGCTATTTGTTTCGCCATACCTTTTTCCAGGTATTAAAGTAAATCTATCGGATTAGCTATACTTTTTTCAGATATAAATATAAAATGTATATTATATTTTACTGTTGAATCTGTAAAAGTTTTAAAAGATCCAATATATTTGAACTGGTGGTAGAGTCAAAATATATAATATAACAATTTACTATTCAAAAGTATCTGTAAGATATTTAGATTTAAGAAGAAATGAATGTTTAAGATTAAAGCTTCATTTTATAAGATAAAAGCTTGAAAACGCTTACAGAATCATCATTATCAAATTAAAATTTCTTACTTGTAAATTAGGCAGATCGTTGTACAAGAAAATATATTAGAAACATATAACGCTACTTACTTACTGATATAAATATTAATTATTATATTATAATCATGCATTCAAATATCATACAAACATTCAAATCGGTCAATTGTCCACCACAGCATACCGAATATACAATTAGACTGGCAAGCCGCCAAGTTTATAGGCAGTCCAGTGTCGCAAGTCTTTTCGGTTCTTAGCTGTGAAAAATTATTATATTTTTGGTAAATTTACTGATTCATTGCGATGATGGCATGTTCAATTGCACAGATGGCATTCTTGGAAAAAAAAACGGTAATTTCTTCTAATATTCGTGCGTCTTGACTCGTCTCACAGAGCGTAAACTGGCAGCCAGTGTATGCTCGTTGAGCTTACATTTGTCGCACTTAAAAACGCGGCTTGCCCCATCTCCTGTATTGGGAAATCTGTGGGTCCACCAATTGCTAAACATAGGCCTTTTCAGTAAAACAATTATTTTGAAAAGGTGCCTTAATCATGTTGGCTGGACGTTTGTCAATCGATAGATAGAGGTCTCTATTTAGTTATACACATAAAGTTTCATTCACTTGATTGATAAGCGAGCAAAAATTCCCGAAACAATAGAATTTTTATTCCCGCAGCAGCAACGAGCTACAGTACAGATGACTTCACACTCGGTTTTGTCGATGTGTGTTAAAAATATCGCCCATAGAATATTAGTTTTATTGCTATCCAGCCGTACATCTATCATCATCAAAAGTGTTTTATAAGGACTTAATTGAATAAGAAAAAATAGTTTGAGTTCATCATCAGCCTATTACGTCCCACTACAGGCCTTCCAGCACAGTATCGCCATGGGGAGATTGGGCCGTAACCCACCACGAGAGCCCAATGCAGATTGGTGAGTGTTACGGACAACTATATTAAAATTGAACCCGGGACCATCTTAATTTGCAACGTTTGTACTGCCTGGCGAGAGCGTCGGTGGCTCAATCGTGTGGACTGTTTCCCTCCTACCGGGAGGGTTGAGGATCAAATCCCGACCTGTACCAATGCGTTTTCGGATTTTCGATTACGCTATCCGACGCTCTTACAGTGAAGGAAAACATCGTGAGGAAACCTGCGCACGCCTGCGAAGAGATTCAAAGGTTGTGCGTGCACGACTAAGGCCTAATCACCCTATACGGGTAGGCTCGTACCCCTCGGTGGGGACGTTTAGTGAGCTGATGATGAGGTTCTGCCCGGGGATTGATCCCGGAACTCTTGGTGAAGTAGCCGACGTCACCATTACACCAAAAAGGTCGATCGCTAACCGAACGCACTATGGCCGCTACGTCCTCCCGTTTTCTATGACTATTATCAATTTTAAACCAAATACCATGGATTATAGAAATAAGTTATGGCGGACAGTTTTCTCTATTCGGTCGCCGTTCCGTTTTGTTGGCATCCCTCCAAAACTGGCCGTAACGAACGCATTGTGACTGCATTCGGTTGTGGCGTAAGTCACAAGAGATAGATGGTAGTCAATATCCCAGTCCTTGTAAGCTGGTTTCAATTCATGAGAGAATCATATTGCTGCGCCATTGCTGACTCGGTTTTAAGATATGAAAATATGTTTCATATATTTCGATTTGAAATTGAATGTTGTGTTTCTAATATACGGCGCTTAATCTCGTTGTATCTTTATATCGTATGAAATTATCATGAATAACTTGTATTGGGGTGAAACATTCTTGTTCATTGGTTTATATTAAGTGGGAACAAAAATCGCAATATAAGTTCCTTGTGATTACAAAGATAGACATTTACTTATACATTGATCAGTCAACAAAATAAACATACACAAAAATATGAAACCAATATAGTAGGCAAAGGCCTCTAATGTTTTAATAAGGATGTATATTATCATAATAATAACTTTAAGAATGTGGAAAAATATCACTTACGTTACTAGCTACGAAATACATACTACTAAATATTGTGATTTTTTGATTACTAGGTACCATCGTAGGGATATCGACCTGTGAAATAGGAGTGTTATGGACTTATTTCGAGATGAAGGCATTGTAACTAGTAAAATTACCGGTAAAAGAGACATAATATCTGTTATTTTGGGTGTCGGCATTGATTCAGAATAATAACTGTGTATCTGTTGTTGGTTTCCTTCAATGTCAGGGTTCACTCTGTTATGACCGTCCTATACACTTTGTAACGTAAAAAAAAATCATTTTAACACCGTATACATCGTAAACAAGTAGCTGCAAATTCATATACACAACCTTTAATTCACAAATACTCTACATTTAACATAAGTGATTATTTAACATAAACAAAAATAAATCTCATTGACATGAACGAAAACAACTGCGTTTGACGTAAAACAATCTGGTTTCCATAATCGCTATGTTTCATAACTCACACCGTTTAGACACCAGTTTAATTTATACATGCGGGGGATCTTATAAGTCCGCAGCCAGCCGCTTTATAATTGGACCATCAGCAGAGACTTATGGCCATCTTATTATTTATCATATCCAGTCTACATGCTCGCCAATATGGAGCATGTCAAATTGCTTTGAATAAAAGTGTCTGGTTAAGAATGGAAAAGTGGGTTTGACACATATGGGGTTTAATATATGGTTATCTTTTGAGTATTTTGACTCGAATTTGGGTGGAGAAAATGAAAATGAAAAGTGTTTATTCAGTTTAGGTCCTTACAGAACACTTATGAATGTCAAGTAAAGCTACCATTGGTTAGGGAGGTAGTTTTCCACTGAGAAGAAACCAGCAAGAAACTCAGTAGTTATTCTTTTCTAGAGTATTTTATCTAGTTAATTAGATAAAATACTCTAAAAAGGAATCTAGGAAATTAGATTTGGATCGTTAAGGTGGTAGGTGGGGCACATAGTGCAAAGAGCCGATGGCTGATGGCGAATATGGATCGGAAATAATTAGGAATAGACGAATTGATTATCGGATGTGATCTTGCTAAGCTTGCATAGTCTTAGACAAATTTGTAATATACAATTGAAATTAAACTTCATTTCTTTATTACGGAGATCAACAATGCAATCACAAAAATTCGCAAAATATACAGAAATAATGAGTTATCTAGTGTTTACATCAATGTATGTAAATGTGAGGAAACCTGCGCACGCTTGCAAAGAGATTCAAAGGTTGTGCGTGAAGTCATCCGATAAGCACTGGGCCCGCGTGGACGACTAAGGCCTATACACCCTATACGGGTAGGCTCGTGCCCCTCGGTGTGGACGTATAATGAGCTGATGATGATGTAAATGACGAACTTTACTTTGTAACCAATATTGTAACTAAGTTGAAAAGAGTGACTAAGAATCGAATTTTTTGTTGTGTCTTCTACGGTAGATTCATAAAATAATGTATAAAACCGAAAATAATTATAGATTATTTGCACAGACATCTAGACTGGACAAGCCGCCAAGTTTATAGGCAGTCCCAGTGTCGCAATTTCTTTTTGGTTCTTACCTATGAAAAGTTATTATATTTTTGGTAAATTTACTGATTCATTGCGATGATGGCATGTTACAATTGCACAGGATGGCATTTTGGAATAAAACGGTAATTTCTTCTAATATTCGTGCGACACTCGTTATTCGTCTAATACTCGTCTCACAGAGCGTAAACTGGTAGCCAGTGTATACTCGTTGAGCTTACAGTTGTCGCACTTTAAACGCGGCTTGCCCCATCTCCTGTATTGGGAAATCTGTGATTATTTGTAGAAACATATTTTTTGTATCCTTTGATTGATTTTGAAATATAGTAGAATAATAAATAATCAGCAAGTTGAAGTGGCAGTGGGCTGGTCACGTATGACGCAGAACCGATGGCCGTTGGAGCAGACGAGTTCTGGAGTGGAGACCGCGTCTCGGCAAGCGTAGCGTAGGACACTCCGGCCCGATGGACCGACGACTTGCGAAAGGTCGCTGGTGGAAGCTAGATAAGAAAGGCGGACCGGATGTCTGGCGCAAAATCGGGGAGACTATGTCCAGCATGGACTGCAATAGGTTGAAGAGAGAGAGAAAATAAATAATGAATATCCACAGACATTCACTCTAGTTAACTAACTGAGCAGCCGACCGCCCCGACTTCCGACGTCTCAACCGCTGCACCAAATGGGTCGTCAAAATAATGTGAAACTAGGGATGATCGATGTTCATCGATGTTGAATAAACATCGATGTTTTACTATAAATCATCGATGTTTTAAAATCGATGGGTTGACATCGATATCATCGGAACATCGATGTTACCTGAATAAAATATCGAAACGTGAATTATACTTTCGGGCGTGATCTAGCGATCAGTAGGTAGGTCTAATTTGAAGCTTCAACTAAATATCAGTAAATATTGCAAAGTCATTAGCAGATGACTATTAGTTTCAAATATTTTCCACTAAATGGCACTAATCAAAATGATCGGACTAAAACCACAGCCGTGCGAATAAGTTTGGTCGGCACGGAACAGAATGAAAGAAAAACACCTGTCAAAGTTAATTTTTAACAATGTGTCCCTAAAAATACCGGGAATGTTAATTTTTTCTTATGATTTTTGTGATTTCTAGGTGTCTCAGTAAAAGTCCATTTACCTAATAATAAACAGTTTAATTTGTTTACAAAATCATCGATGTTGTAGAAATATCGATGCCTTTCAATCGATATTTATCGCATCGATGTTTTTCTAATATCGATCATCCCTATGTGAAACGTCATTTCATTTCATTTCAAAATAATGACTTGGAAAAGTATTTTGTTGATCAGTGGGCAATGATGTAAAAAGTATAGATTCGTGATATGCCCACAAAACAACCAAAAAAGGGTTTCGAATGCAGTGAAAGCACGCATACACATTTATGTTCAATGAGCGTAAATTTACCCAAACAAAGAGCCTACAACTGTATTCTCTTTGGCGGTTCGTTTATGAGGCACGGGTGGCGTATCTACCTTTGTATATACAGAATATCATTGTCAGTGGGCATAATAGCAATGATAATGATATTATCAATATGCATTCTAACCAACAACTTTAGGCAACTAAGCATTGATTTCTAAAATCCTATCCAGTGTGACACTCGTCACTTTTTATTGGTTTGACCGAGCAAGTTCACACGCCATTGACTTTTGCTTTGTGTTGTGTGACCAAATATCACGGCTGTACTGTTTTCACGCTTTGAATTGTATGTGTGGTTACTGCCTCCATGGTTTAGTGGGTGTGAGGGGGGTGGAGGTCGTGGGTTCCCGTCCCGCGAGGAAATATAACTGTGTGATTTTTTCTAGTTTGGTTAACACATTTCGTCAAGGTATTGTCAGTACCACCGCTGTACCAGATATTGCTCCGTGAAACAGGAGTGTTATGCACTTTTGTGTTACATGATGACGAGTATACGAGACCTAACATCTGTTGTCTTGTGTCGAGCGCAGTGCGGCATTAACGGAAAATAATATCGTTGGTGAAGACTGAATGAGGAAACCGGAGGACCGGGATATCTGGCGCAAAATGGGGGAGACCTATGTCCAGCAGTGGACTGAGATAGGTTGAAGAAAGATATATGGAACAAAATATATACACACTACCAAATGTATATATCACTAAATTGGATGAAAACGACGTAACCAAACTCGTGTCGACTGCTCTTTTATTGATGGAATAAAAAAATAATTTCCACAAGAAATGTGCGGGAATTTCGCAACAGAAAATGGCGGTGACTCCCGGATTTTCTCTTGGGAAGAAGTCTTCGTTAGGAGCGGGAATTTCGGCGACTGTTTTTCCTTATTTCGGCGGTATTAATGTGCGATTGACAACACACGCCGACACTTAGACTCGACGATATTACAGTGAGTTCTGATGAAATGTCGCGTGTAAGTAGGTTTCCGTTTTGTTCCGTGGCACGAACGTGATTGCGTAAGTGTTTTTGTTACAAATTGTACATGACGGTTAGGGCGCTCACCCGATGGTGAGTGAAACGCCTGACTATAACAGACCGGCATTGATGGAGACCGAACTGATAGTGTTGTTATTATCTATTTTTTTAAATATTTTAACAGCTGCGCATCTTATCCGAGAAAACAGATGTTAAGTCTCTTATACCCGATAATTTTACTAGCTACAGTCCCCTTATCCCGGGAAGATATCTGGCACTGCGGTGGTACGTACCTAAACGACTTAGTACTGAGTCTACCACCTAGTAAAATGCATGCAGTGCTAAACTAAGCATCTAGCTTGTAATATGAATACTAAACAACGGATAAACATATAACTCCCAGACCAATACAAACAGACATGTTCATGCACACAAATGTTTGTACTTAACGGTGACAAAACCCGAAACCTTGTGAGATAATTTCTCAACCATTTTACTAATGACAGAATTTTCTACTTCTCATATCATAAAAATGAAAGCATTAAAAAATATAAGGGATTCATAAAAACTCTTTAAATTTAACCCAAATCGATACAATAAGTGTCACCATTCATAAAAATCGATTAAAATTTAACAGCTCATACGTCATACAGTACGACAAACCGCATTTTATGACGTCATAAACCCAGTCAAAATTAACGCTTCCAAATGAACCCGGTTAATTAACGACAGTGACGTCATCTACGCTGTGATATTAAATCATCCGAGGGTTTACCTTCTTTGTTTTTATCATTTTATTAAGTTCTTTAATAATTTTTATTTGTGAATTAACTGATTATGTTTTATTTTTATATTATTGTTATTATTTTTTATGTTATAAGTGTACAGGAGGGTCTGGACGCTCACCTGATGGTAAGTGATACGTCTGACTATGACAGAGCGGCAACAAACAACTGATAAACAATTATTATTCTCCACCAATGCCACATTGCGCCCGTCACCCGAGACAACAGATGTTAGGTCTCTTATACCCGGTAATTTCACTAGCTACAGTGCCCTCATCCCGAAACACTAAAGTGCATAACACTCCTGTTTCACGGGATGATATCTGGCACTGCGATGGTACCTACTAGACGACTCAGTATCGAGTCTACCACCTAGTGATGAATGGCTGATGTGGTGTTAAGGTTACTGAGCTGCCACCGCAGTGCCAGATATCGTCCCGTGAAGTAAGAGTGAATCCACTTTAGTGTTTCGGGATGAGGGCAGCAACAGAGACCTAACATCTGTTGTCCCGGATGACGGGGCAGTGCGGCATTGATGGAGAATAACTGTGTATCTGTTGTTGGTCTCATTCAATGCCGCTCTATTATTGTCAGGCGTATCACTTACCATCAGGTGAGCGTTCTGACCGTCCTGTACACTTATTACATAAAAAAGTTAAAATTAAACCGCCTAGACAAAACCGCCAGCCCATACTATTAATACTAAAATTTAACTTTTATCAATACACGACATTTGTCGATTCAGGGGTCACTGGCCGATGCACAAAGATTGGGTTCTGTGCCAAGTAGATAACGCATCGGGGCAGATACCAAACTTGGCCGTCTTACTATAGTATTGTTTAATTTAATTTTTTTGCCGTTATTATGCAGAACTTGGCTCTGTTTTGTCATCGGGTTAGTTTGGATATAGTGATATTGCGCGGAGGATATACTTTTGTCTGTTATGTACTACATATAATAGTGAATAGGCTGGAGCGTCGGTGGTTCAATAGTGTGGCAGTTACAGGTGGTACACCAGGTTACAATGGTGTGGACTGTTGTGTTCCGATCGGGAGAGCGCAGGTTCTAATCTCTCCACGTATGTACCAATGTGTTTCATTTTTTAAAATTCATCATCATCAGCTCATTAGATGTCCCCACCGAGGGACACGAGCCTACCCGTATAGGGTGATTAGGCCTCAGTCGTCCACGCGGGCCCAGTGCGGATTGGACGACTTCACACACAACCTTTGAATCTCTGCGTTAGCGTTATTAAAATTCGAAAACACATTGGTACGTGGCGGGATTTGAACCTCAGCCCTCCCAGTAGAAGGGCGACAGTCCACACCATTGAACCACCGACGCTTTTTTTTTTTTTTTCAAATTATATGTACGTTAACCGACGCTCTTACGGTGAGGGAAAACATCGTGAGGAAACTTACTTACGAAAGGTTACTTTAACTTTCGGTGAAGGAGCTACGGGTTCCTGCGAAGATATTCATAGGTTGTGCGTGAAGTCGGTTAACCCGCACTGGGCCCGCGTGGACGACTAAGGCCTGTACATCCATTACGGGTAGGCTCGTGCCCCTCGGTGGGGCCGTATAGTGAGCTTGATTAGATGAGTATGAGCATTCGGCTTTCATGGGTCATGGGTTCGGATCCCGCGGAGAAAGTCACTTTGTGCCATTTATCCTAATTTAGATAAGACATCGCAGGCTAAATCACCTGACTATCCGAAAAGTTGTTGATTTGTAAATTTGGTGCACCGAGTAAACAATTTTCTTTCTTTCTTTCAAAGGAAAGATACCTTTTTGTAGCAGCCGAC
Organism: Leucinodes orbonalis; assembly: GCA_019425675.1. Taxonomy (NCBI): domain Eukaryota; kingdom Metazoa; phylum Arthropoda; class Insecta; order Lepidoptera; family Crambidae; genus Leucinodes; species Leucinodes orbonalis. Next base: position 1,775 of record PQWD01003863.1, on the reverse strand, counting down.
GTCTCGATCATTACACGAAATGGGTCGACGGTAAAAATTAATACATTACATGTCATTATCAAAATACAGATCGATTTCGAAACCAGATGGGTTGACGCTATGTATGACAAAGTGATATCTGTATGCTGCGAGATTTCTATCATGAATCATTTTGTCATTTTGAATTGTCAAAAACATCATCATGTGTCATGTGTGGTTTTTAACCATATAATGTCAAATGAGTGATTATTAGAGTGTGACTATAAATGCAATCATTTAGGTCAGATTTACGATAAGGAGTTTGTTTTTTTTAAAAAATAACGTTGAAGGATTGGTCTAACATTATTTTGCAGGGCGGAAGCTTTGCCAACCAGTATGGATATTATTTATTTTTATATGGGTTGACGACCCATTTGGTGTGTTGGTTGAGACATCGGCTTTTAGGCCAAGGGTTCCAGGTTCGATCCCGGGCAATACAAACATTTGTGTGCATGAATATCTCAAGCTTCACGCTTAATTTGGGGCTAGATGGCGCTGAGTGAATGTCAGTGGATTTTTTGCTTGATTTGGTTTAGTACACACGATCCCAATACCCTGAGTTTATTAAATATAATAGTGCTTAAACTCACCGAAGAATTCCCAGAAATCCAAACAAAACTTTCAAACACCTCTCACCCTGCGTCACCCGTCACCCTTTCCCTTCGCTCCAATACAGTGGAAATGCGTATTTCTTTATGCCAACCTCGGATATTGTTGATAAAAATCTGTATTGACGGAAACCTATTGGAACGGCGCGGTAGTTCTTGAGCCAAGTTCCGCGATGATTATCGTCGTGTGTTTGTCCGCACCCCTCGTAAAGTTTTATGAGCTATGCCAAACATATTTGGCGCTGTTTTAGTCTGGATTGTGAACAGTGGTTATGGAACGAAACTTGAAATTTGCATTGCATTTATAATTTAAAATCAAATGCATAGAATTTGATTTCCTATTTTAAATTATTAATACCCCAATTTTTTTTTCTCATTTTAAGCATCATATGTTCACTTTCTTTACTTTCATGGTTATATTTGGGAAATACAATACAAGTCAATCAATACATGCTCAGGTGAAGGGTCAAATATTTATTGTATTTACTTAGTGGAACTTTCCGCCCCATGTACTGAGTATACTCAGTACATGGGGCGGAAAGGTTCTCGAGTGGCGTCCACGTAATGGAAAGAGAAGCGTAGGCCGACCCCTAACCAGATGGACGGATGACCTGGTGAAGGTGGCGGGTAGCAGATGGATGTCAACTGCTAGGGATCGGTCCGCGTGGAAATCATTAGGGGAGGCCTTACGTTCAGCAGTGGACATAAATAGGCTGTAATGATGATGATGGTACTCGGTACGGAATCGTCTAGGTAAGAACCGCCGCAGTGCCAGATATCGTTCTATGAAATAGTACTAGCAGTATTCAATTATATGAAAAAAAAGTTTAATGTTGTTTTTGTGTATGAACCGTATATCAATTCATATGCATACAGAAAAACATGCTTATATCAATATTATCTACAGACAGTCCCAATTTTATGTATTTAGACAACTTTTTTGTTCTGTATTGTATTAAAAGGAACTTAATTTTGTCGTACCGAAGGCAAGAACCTCCATCCTCTCAGTCGTTACCAAGTCAACATCAGGGTGGTTAGATTTAATGAACTCGCTCTAAGCAGAAATGCAATAGAAAGCTTTCGTTTCTGTTCAACGCGTTATTTGTGCTGACTATGGGTTGCAAGCGTATTGCAAATATATAAAACGGT